>JAMYWD010000853.1:0-13000 GCA_028583415.1 Protea cynaroides | reverse complement strand
TTGTGTGTGGGGCAGTCTGGTTCATCATAAGCATTGGGCAGCAAAGAAATATCAGGGAAAAATTATTCACACTGATTCACCCCCCCTCTCAGTGTCATTCAAGGTCCATCAGATAATATTATGGCTACAATACAATAACCCTTCTATGTAGCCACATTAAGTTGCAATATTGAAGATTATATATTTTGTTTAGATCCCTATGTGACATGGTTCCTGATTGTCCCCTTGTCTGGACATGCTAAATTGAAAAAATAAACTAGTTACTTGGGTTTATTCCAGCACCTAGACCTGATCTAGACAATGTTAGGTCTGGGTTGACATCTCGATACATTCAACTGGACCAGAATTTGAAACTTACACATTGATTTTCAAGAAAAGGTTTCATCATTACACGTTTCATTTTGAACCACATGGAATTGAAATTATATCATTATGGGTTTGTGCAAAATAAAGAAGATTCTAAGCCAAGAGCCATTACGATATATGAAAGCAATTAGCAACAAAAGGATAAGACAAGTTGATATATAAATTGTCACATCTTTTTTTATTTATTATATAGCCTTTCTACCATGTTTTGCAGGCTTCTTATTATAATGATTACTAGGCTTTGATACCAAAAAATTTCTCATCATATTTTAAAATTTTGACTACAAAATAATTAGACAAGTTTCTTCAATGGATTTCCTTGTTGCTGTTACAGCTTTTGGAACAAGAATCAATGCATCCTTCCAATTTTATGTAATCTGCAATACAAAATAACTTATAAGTTAATTTACAATATCAATCAACTTTTTGAGAGAGATCTATATAGAGAAAGAGAACCATTGCTTGGAGCACATGGTAAAAGATTCAGGCTGTGAGGGCAAGTTTGAAGATGCCCACTTAGCACAAAAAAATGACAAAGATAAGCCAGAGACCAAGACTGACTAATGGCTCTTTAAGAGAGAGAGAGAGGGAGAGAGAGAGAGAGAGAGAGAGAGAGAGAGAAGATTGGGCACAGCCAATGATACAATCGAAGTTTTGATCATCTGCTAAAGCTTGTGGTCGCTGCTTAGTTATACAGTCCACATGCACACATTTCACCACTCTTTAAAAGAAGGGTGTTTTATCAAGCATTGGACGCAAAAGATACATCTGCCAATGAAAGACGGTGAGGTATGTTATGCAACAACAAACATAACTAGAAATATCAACACAAGTGCTCTCATGTTTCTTCCTCCCTCCATATCTCTACTCTGCACCTACAATGCCTACCTTCTTATATATCTTCGAACTAATCAATTAGTTCTTTCTGTCTGTGATTAATCAACCCCATCTTGCTTGAATTTATAGTTCAAATATTGAATATTAAAAAAAAAACAATTATAAGATTTCTGTTGATTGAAAATAAATCAATATATACTTAAAATAGAAAAAAAATTTAAAAGAATATTTGTCAAATTCATTTCCAATATGGAAATTTTTTTAATGGAAGTTTGCCCCTAAAATAGCAACTAGAGAATAGAAAATAGCTACATATTTGGATATCTAAATCATTTTCTTTCCATGCCTACTCTCTCTCTCTCTTTCTCTCTCTGCTTTTACCCCTTGCCCCTCAAATCTTTTTCTTTTTATATTTATCACAGCTTATCTTCGTAATATTTACTTAATAAATTTACTCAATAACAATTAATTTAGTAAGTAAATTGTGGTGTGTAGAATAAAACAATTTCATTTATTGAAGGAATCTTTCTGATGCTGTCCAACTACGTAGATCGGCCCGCATCAAAGCCCAAGCTTACAAAGCCCATTTGACCCAAGACCAAGGTATGAATCAAGCTACAAAAGAACTAATGAACCTGACCCTTGCTCCTTAAAACCAGCCCTTTTTGGTGACCTTTCTAGTCTCTAGTGGAGAATGATGTAGCATTTTCTATTCAATGTTTTTAGAGTCTTCTCTACATTGGGGCTTGCATCAAGACATTGAACTTAGCATCAATACCATGGACCTTGAATCAAGACTTTGGAACTTGCATCAATGCTCATTGGAGTAATCCCTTGCATTGGAAGAGTCTATTTTTTTAATCTATCATTTATTGTTCTCTATTTTGTATTTTCAGCCCTTGGATTTAAAGATATGATTGTCTTTTTTATTTTCTCTATTATGCCTATGAAAGGCTACCAAAGTAGTTTGTATTGGAGAGACAATTTGAAGTGATTCTTATGAATGAAATTTGCCTAAGTGCAATTCTTGAACCTAGAAGAGTTCTCCCTTGAAACCTTGAAGAAGTTTCATTCTATCCTAGAAGAGTTGGAATTTTATTCTTCACCTACATCCAAAAAGAGTTGTAGGCCACATTTGAAGTAGATTTACATCATAGAAAAGAAGTAAGTCACCCCACCTTCACTTCCATCAATTATATCCTTTTTTTTCTTTATCTTTAAAAAATTACAAAATTCGTTTCCGCACCTCACGACAATCCTTTTTCACTCATTTTGTCATATCTTACACTCTCTCGATCCGTTATTTTTGCATAAGCCGAAGTCGACCTACATCATTTGGTATCAAAGCAAAACAGGAGAGATATTATGGGTCCAAAATTTTGAGGTGGTCGAGGTAGTCTAGGTGGCCGAGGTAGTCGCACTACCACCATCAATGATGATGCATTAGCACAAGCCTTACAAATACAACAACAAATGCAAGAACAAATTCAGAACCTTACTCTCGAGGTTTAGTGTCAAACCCCAATTCCGGCTGATTCAGAAGTGTGAGTGAACCATCATTGAACCAACGGTTCACACCAGGATCTCAATAAGACCGTATCCATTCATACAAACCATTGCACATAACCATAATCAGAATATAATAAAATACAGCGGAAGTCTTTAAATAAAATGAACTGAGTAATCTATAGATAAATTTAAATAAAATATTCAATTATTTAAATTCTCAAAACTTAAATAAATATCTTTACATCACTGTATTTCCAATAAAAAATAAATAAAATAAATTAAAATCAAATCCTAAAGGTACACGCAGAAAGGGCACTCGCATGAAGCGTCATGCTTGTCCTCTCCTGCTTGCACGTCCAGGGCAGCCACGCCTCCATACAATGGAGCGTCCACGTAATCCTCCACTGTGTAACCTGCATCAACATCTAAAAACATGTATATATATACAAGGGTGAGCTCACAACTTAGCTCAGTAAGACAATCAGACAATGCAACAAACATATGCATGAGTAACATTCACATCATGGTCTGGTTTTAAGTTTGCAATGTGCTATAGAAAGGATTGGCGGCCACCGCACCTCTATACAAGAGTGTGTGAAGCCGCCCAATGGATCAAACACCACTGCCGTCCCACATGCACCCTATCATGGAATAGAGATAGAGCTAAGGCGTCCAGATCAAACACCGCCAACACCTCCCCTGATACTCTACCCATACTAATACGTAAGCCCCTATTGGCGAGGGCTTGCAAACTGAACTCGCAACTAACCAATCCTATATGTCATCACAGTAGGCCCTATCCCAGCACAGCTCCCTACGGCATAGAGATAGAGCTAGAGTTTGGTGGCCAGACCGGAGACCACAGTGCCACGTCCTCCCCCTGATACCCTACCCGCACCAAGCATGCTAAGACAGAACGATACGAAAGGTGCTAGTATGAGGAATGATCCCAGACCCCAGGACCTTCCCATTCCACACACCAGCGAAAACAATCACATGCCTAACAGTCACAACCTAGCTTAGCAAGTATGCATGAACAATAATAATAACTAGAAATAAAAGATGACATGCGAGTATGCACAAACATCACACCATAGAATCAGGGTTATTAACAACATTTTACTGTTCATTAATTATTAGGGTTTAGGTCAGATCCCCTTACTTGACGCTCGTTTGATAGCTTGCTCCGCGTCGTAAGGTCCAAACGTGCTATCACAAAGTCCTACATGATTTTAGGGTTTAGTTAGAATAGTTTTTCTTAGGTTTTACATTGGTTGGAAAACCAACGAGATTACAAAACTTCTCACAAGGCTAACCGATCGCAAGTACCAGTCGTAGCACTGTGGGGAAACCTGCGACCGGTATGGTCAGTCGGTCCCCATAGACCAGTCCCCGAGAGGTACCGATCGCAGTATCGGTCGCATATGGTGCGATCGGTATGTCTCTGGAAAACCATACACTCGGTTCTCTCCTTCCGTCGGTCACCCTCTATTGATCCTAGGATTTCTCCTACACGTCCTAGGTCTAAGCATTGAGTTAGAGTTGTTTCCAACTCCATTCAAGTCCTAGTTTCGATGATCTCAACCTAGAACTTGAATCTAGGGTTTATTGACTAAATTAGGGTTTGACGGCAAACAGCGTTTAGATCAATACCTTCCTTTGCATGGTATTGATTCAATCACATCTAACCCTCCTATAATGTAGAGGAAGGTTTGAGCACTTACCGTTGACTTGCTGTAACTTTTTCTTCGTCGAACGGCACTGACGGCTCTTTCCTCTCCTTCCTAGCTCCTTCTCCTTCTTCAACCTTTTCTCCTTTCTAGGGTTTGTGAGGATCAATGGAAAAGGTTTTAGGAGGTTTAGAGGGATTTATATAGGCTAGGTTTAGGTTAGGAAGCCTCCTAGGATTAGGAAAGTTCTAGGGTTCAGAATTTAGAAAGTGGGACCCACAGAGATCCGTTTCCAGATCTTAGTGGTCTGCCACGCAGGCTATACCAGTCGACCGTTACCAAGACCGGTACCATCGACCGGTATGAATTAATTCATACTTAAATGGTCCGATTTCATACCTGTTTGTCATCTGCTTGTCCCGTCTGGCCCGGTGATGACCGGAAGACCTATTACGACATGAATTCAAGGTTTAGATCGGGTTCATGGAGTGCGGGTCCTACAACTCCCCCACCCTTAAAAGAAATTTCGTCTCCAAAATTTACATGTAGGTTTCACAACTCCCCCAACCTTAAAATAAATTTTGGCCTCGAAATTTGAATGTACCTTGGTCGTCGAAAAGATTAGGGTATTCCTTTCTCATCGCATTCTCTTCCTCCCAAGTAATTTCTTCTACATCTTGGCTTTTCCAATGCATTTCGACGTAGTGGATATCCTTGCTTCGAAGATGTTGTACCTTTCGGCTTATAAGCATCATAGGTATTACTTCAAATGTTAAGTCCTCTGTCAAGTTTGGTGGGTCTGCTGTCAAGATGTGCAATGGATCACTGACATACTTCTTCAATGAAGATACATGGAACACATCATGAACGCTTGACATGGATGGTGGTAGAGCCAGTTGATATGCCACATTGCCACGTCTAGTCAAAATCTCGTATGGTCCCATATACCTGGGGCATAGCTTCCCCTTCTTACCAAACCGTTTCAGACCTCGCACAAGTGATATCTTCAAGAACACTTTATCACCCACTGCAAACTCCAGATCTCGACGTCGGTTATCAGCATAGTGCTTTTGTCGAACTTGAGTTGTCTTCACTCTTTCTTTAATTTAATCAATCACTCGACAAGTTTCTTCGACGAACTCTGGTCCTATAATCCTTCTCTCTCCCACCTCATTCCATAACAGAGGTGTACGATATTTCTTCCCATAGAGTTCTTCATATGGAGCCATCTAGATCGTAGCCTAGTAACTGTTGTTATAAGTAAACTCGATGAGCGATAGCTTCTCGTCCCAAGCTCTTTTAAAATCTAGGGCACATGCTCGGAGCATATCTTCTAAAATTTAAATAGTTCTTTCTGACTGCCCATCTGTCTAAGGATGAAAAGCTGTACTAAACTTCAACTTGGTTCCCATAGCTTTCTGTAATCCTTCCTAGAACTTTAATATAAAATGGGGATCTCTATCAGATACTATACTTTCTGGGACGCCATAAAGTCTGACGATATTATCCACATATAGCTTGGCCAGCTTCTCCATGGTATACTGAGGTCTGATAGCAATGAATCGAGCTGTCTTGGTAAGTCGATCGACTATAACCTAAACTGCATCCACTGACCTTGGTGTCAAGTGTAGGCCAGTGATGAAATCCATTGTGATACAATTCCACTTCCATGCTGGCTCCGATAGTGGTTGTAGCAAACCTGCGGGTCTCTGTCTTTCTGTTTTAACTTGCTGGCAATTCAGACATTGTAACACAAATCGAGCTACATCTACTTTCATACCCATCCACCAATATAGTCTTCTTAAATCATGGTACATCTTGGTGCTTCCTGGATGTACCGAATATGAGGGGTAATGAGCTTCTGTCATAACTCGATCTCTGATATTTGAGTTCTCACTCTCAGATATACATAATCGTCCACGATACTTGGGTACCTTGTCTGAATCCAAGGTAAAGTCAGGATTGCTTTTACCCTTCTCTAGATCTTCTTGCACAGTCTTGAGGTGTGGATCCTGTAGGATTACTACTTTGACCTCATCTATTAGATCCGATGAGATCTTCAGAGTTGTTAACATCAATGTGAACTTATGAGTTAAGCCCTGTTCCACTGGATCTCTTGCAGTCTCTATTATATACTCTTCATCATTTTCTATTGAACTTGAGGCTGCAGCACACAATGCAGCATTTGTACTTGGTCCTGCCTCAGGTTTCAATGCCCACTTTCTGCTTAAAGCATTAGCCACGTCATTTGACTTACCCGGATGGTATTGGATGTCACAATCATAATCTTTTAATAATTCCAGCCATCTCCTCTATCTCATATTCAGGTCCTTCTGAGTGAAAAGGTAAGTTAAGCTCTTGTGATCTGACTTAATCTGAAACTTTTCACCGTAAAGGTAGTGTCTCCAAGTCTTGATTGCATGTATAACTGCTGTTAACTCCAAATCATGTGTAGGATAATTCTTCTCATGCTCTTTTAACTATCTTGATGCGTAGGTAATCACCTGTTCTCCTTGCATCAACACACATCCAAGACCTAACCCTGAGGCATCCATATATAAGGTAAACGGCAAGCCTGGTGCTGAGATGGTCAAGATAGGTGCAGAGACTAGTCTTGACTTCAAAGTCTGAAAACACTTCTCACACTCATCTGTCAATGTGAACTTTTCCCCTTTCTTGGTTAGTCTGGTAAGTGGAACGGCGATCCTTGAGTAGTCTTCCACAAACCTTCTATAGTAACCAGCCAATCCAAGGAAACTATGAATCTCCGCAACTGATTTCGGTGCATCCCATCCTACTATAGCTGCGATCTTGCTTGGATCTACCTTGATACCGCCTGTAGATACTACGTGACCTAAGAAGGCCACTTCCTTCAGCCAAAATTCACACTTCTTGTACTTGGCGTAAAGTTTCTCTCTTCTCAGCCGTGTAGGGCTGCTCTCAAATGTGTTGCATGAGTCTCCTTGTCTTGTGAGTAGACCAATATATCGTCAATGAATACGATGACCGAAGTGTCCAACATGTCATGAAACACTCGGTTCATCAGTTCCATGAATGACGCTGGAGCGTTAGTCAACCCGAATGACATTACAAGGAACTCATAATGTCCATACCTTGTCCTGAAAGCAGTCTTCGGAATATCTGCGGCCTTGATCTTCAATTGGTGATACCCTGATCTAAGATCAATCTTTGAGAAAATATTTGTACCCTATATCTGATCGAATAGATCATCGATCCTTGGTAAGGGATATCGGTTCTTGATGGTTAACTTGTTCAGCTCTCGGTAGTCGATACATAGCCATACACTCTCGTCCTTTTTCTTAACGAACAATACAGGTGCTCCCCATGGTGATATGCTTGGTCGTATGAAGCCCTTATCTAGTAGTTCTTGTAATTGGGTCTTCAACTCCTTTAATTCGGTAGGGGCCATCCTGTACAGTGCTTTAGACACCGACGCCGACCCTGGCATAAGGTCTATCACGAACTCTGTAGCCCTGTCTGGAGGTAAACCCAGGAGATCTTCTGGAAATATATCTGGAAACTCTCGTACCACATCTAGATCTTCCATCTTTGGCACCTCAGCAGTTATGTCGACCACAGACACTAAGTACCCCACTCCTACCTTCTCTAAGCATCTCTTAGCTTTTAGGGCAGAGAGGATCAACTTCTGCTTCCTAGGTAACTTGGTCCCAGTGAAGCTAAACTTTTTTCCTTTCTCATCTTTAAGCACAAGCTTCCTTTCACCGCATAATAAGCTAGCTGAATGATGGCCTAGCCAATCCATTCTCAAGATGACGTCAAAGTCTGCCATCTCGAGTGGAACCAGATTTGCTTCTAGGTTTCGGCCCTCAATACTAACTGTACATGGCCCATAGTATTCATTCAACGCCACTTTGACTCCCAATGGAGAGCGAACTATCAAGCTCGGGTTGAAACACTTGACAGGTAATTCCATTCACTTCCCAAAAGAAATATAGACGAAGGAGTGCATGGCCCCAGAGTTAAAAAGTACTCTGGCGGGTATACCAGCTATATTTATAGTTCCTGAAATTAATTATCCCTTAGTTCTACATGCTCACACACAACAAAATAGTAAGCCAAATAGTAAGGGATGAAATCATACCAGTGACCACATCAAGTGATGTGGCTTCCTCTTCAGTGGTGACTGCGAATACCTTTCCTTGTTGTGGCGGTTGTTTCTTGGGTAGAGTGTAGGTCCTTGCAAAATGACCCAGTTGCTGACAGTTGAAACATTTAATGTTCTGGTTTTGTCCAATGAACTGTGATGGTGGTGGTGCAGTAGTGTTCCTTGCAGGCACCATAGTGGACTGAGCCCTGTATGGACGGAATGGTCTAGTATTGCCTCCACCTGAAGTCTCAGTAGCAGGCCTCTTCAGTCCCCTGTTTTGAGCAAAGAAGCTATCTCTTTGACTGGATTCAATTACCCTAGCAATCTGTACAGCCTCATTATATATCTTCTTCTCCAAACCCAAGACGTGCTCTCGGATACTTCCTCGTAATCCCATGGTGAACCTAAGGGTCTTTGTTTCTTCTTCTTGCATGCTTGCCGGTGCAAAGAAGAATAGTTCTTCATATCTCTGCTGGAAAGCATCAACCGTCGACTGAGATTGCTGCAGGTTGAGAAATTCTTTCTCCATTTGATCTTTAAAGCTCTTTGGAAAATATTTATCGAAGAAAGCTCCCTTGAATATTACCCAATCGATCTTAGTGTGCTTTACCTCTAAGTATGACCGGGTAGAATTCCACCAGGCATTTGCATCTTCCTTAAGCATGTGCGTAGCAAACAACACCTTCTCATCTTCGTACAAGTCATCAAATGGAAGTTCTTCTCGATTTCAGACACCCACTGTGTAGGCCACAGTGGTTTCCCTGGTTTCCCTGTGAAAGTAGGGGGTTTCAGCTTCAAGAACCTATCCACTGCTCGGCTTAGGTCATTCTGCCCCTGTACATTCATTCCATACCATGGTGGTGGGTACGGATAGATTCCTGGATAGGCAGATGATGATGGAAATTGGTGTGGTGGTTGTAGATTCTGTCCCTGGCCCATCGGCCCAGTACTACCATCTATTGGCAGTGAGGTGTTATTTCTTCCAGACTCAGGCGTACCTTCTGTA
This sequence comes from Protea cynaroides, assembly GCA_028583415.1. Taxonomy (NCBI): domain Eukaryota; kingdom Viridiplantae; phylum Streptophyta; class Magnoliopsida; order Proteales; family Proteaceae; genus Protea; species Protea cynaroides. The sequence goes on along the minus strand of JAMYWD010000853.1, from coordinate 3,483 downwards.
GGAATATATCCCAGTGGCCTGAACATCTTCAGCATCTCATTCAGGAATGTTTTTTGCTGATCTTCCATCTGAAAAACTAAGTTTGTTACAATGGTCTCAGAGTTAGTGTGAGGAGGGCCTGGCAAATTTGTTGGTGCCCTGGGAATCTGGCCTTCTCCACTCTCCAGATTTAGGTTTTGCTCTTCAGCAGTTCATGTTTCCACATTGCCCTCGTCTTGGTGTACCCTGGAGTGGTGACGCCTTCGTGAGCCTCTATGACCGTTTTCGCCTACCATCTCAGATAAATTTTCCTGCTTGGATCTGAGAAGAAGACATAACACATGAGGTATAATCGAATAGTCATAATAGTGTTAGTCTTTAACAATACAAGGCGAAAAATCGTAACGGAAACTTAAATTGGAATTTATAAAATTTTTCCCCAAAATTTTCTGGCTTTGAATGGTTGTCCGGTCGCAACATACCGGTTACGGCACTATGTATGGTAGTGCGACCGGTATGTCCAGGCAGACAAAATTTATCGGATTCCCGAGGGATACCGGTCGACCGGTATGGGCAAAACCGTTGACCGGTATGCCCAGAATGGCTTTAAAATCGTGAAATGTGAGATTTTTCTCACTTTTCTTTTCTTCTTCCTCTCCGGTGGCGATTCCTCTCTGGCTTGCTGAGTTGCTACGGTTCGATGGTGATCTTAGAAGCCATTTTCTTCTGATCAAGGCCTAGAACATCAACTCCAAGTAAGTTCTTTCCTTCCATTCATCATTTTCATATCGTTTCTCTTTGGTTCCAAGCCCAAAAACTAGGGTTTTCTTTGTTTAGGAATTTCCAACCGTAGGAACTCTCTTCCTTTGGCTTAGAAAGGGTTTAGGGACCTCTATGAGCAAAAGCCCTCAACCAATTTGAGGTTCCACCGAACGGTTTTTGAAAAACATCAAATTTTTATGTTTTTGACCTAGGTTTTGCCAAAAATCAAATTTTCAGAAAATTCCTAAATTTCTTGTTGTTTAGATGGATGTTTGGATTCTATGAAGTGTTTGGGGGTTACGTAAGTCCTCCTCCCTAAGTTTTGGGTGAGTTCGAGGCTTTTGCTTGATTTACTGTCGTTATGCTGTCGAAATTTCTAAAATTCTAACCCATTTCTCTTTATTTGTCTTTGTTTTGTAGATCAAAATGTCTCGACGCAGAGGTGCCGGTAAACGCTCATACGGTCCTGGCATGCACCTTCCTCACCCAGCTGTTCCACAGCTCGATGAGCGGTGGTTTCGTTCCGAGGCGGCACAAGCCCGTTTTTCTTGGTTCGAGGAGAAGAATATTGAGTCGGGGCGACGGGTGAACCTGGAGCAGCATCAGCGGTTTGATGTAGAAGCAGCTTTTAATAGACTTGGGTGGTTGCCCGTTATCACCTATACGTTGACTACCCGTCCCAACCTCGTTAAACACTTCAATGCGAACCTGGAGATAATGGGAGATGTTAATGACTTCAATCAATGCCGGGTGTAAGTACCCCATTTTTGCCATCGCAGCTAAACAAAGTCCTGCTGGTGTGTGGACAATAAAAGGACGAAAGGTGATTGAAAGTTTAGATTTTTGACTATGAATTTGAGTAAGTTTTCAATGGGTCCCACAGCAAGGTCACAGGCTGTAATCTGCATGGATGCATAGGTCATGGCATTATCTTCGAAATGATACCAGAATTTCCCAATTCTGATATCAAATGAAGAAGATATGGTCATTTTAGTCGGATGATACGTACAAGGGATGTTTCTGAAATTATCATAAATAATCCCAGGGGCTTTAATGCAAATTATCGTAAGTTGGATTATTTAAATTTCAAATCATCATATCTTGATCATCCGACATCTGAATCATATGGTTTAAGTACTATTATTCCTTATTTTTAGTCCTCTTCAAAGTGGATGTAAATGATTTCCGGTAGAAGTCACCAACGGGTCCCATGCAAGCTTGCATGCAAAGTTATCGTTAGAACATCAAAGCTTCATATCATTTCCTTTCTATGTCGGATTCAGATGATTCCAAAGCCATTAATCTTCATTTGTGATGTCCTACAAAGTGGACGTGGAAAATCTCAAGTAGAAGTCTCCGGAGAGTCCCATGCAAAATTACATATGGAAATGGTCATTTAATATTCGAAAATTCATATTTTGATCATCCCATATCCAAATCAGGTAATTTCAGTTTCATTATGTTCCATTTTTAGTACTCTACAAAGTGGACGTAAAGGATTTCCGGTAGAAGTCTCCGAAGGATCCCATGCAGAATGGTCAGTTAAATTATCGATAATTGGTCCGCTTAAACTTCAGAAATTCATAAGTTGACCATTTTATTTCCAAATGAGGTGATTCAAGTTCCAATATTCCTCATTTTTAATGTTCTACAAAGTGAACGCAGAAAATTGGGAATAGAAGTTATCAGAAAATTCCATGCAGAATGACAGTGGAAATGGCCCATGAAATGATAGAGAGAGAAACCCAGTTAATTCTAGTCAATCCAGTCAACTCAGCTCAACCCAAGCCAGGCTTGGCCCAACCCAGTCAATCCTTGTCAATCCGGACCAATTCATGTCGGCACATATGCATGTATTCCGTTATATATTATTATATAATGTATAATATATTATAATATATCATATAATATATACATATGCTTTATATGTATATTATATTATATATATTAATATAAATATATTATATAGTTATATATATGTTTTATATATAAAAAGCAAATAGGATCCGAATAAAAAAGGGAGTAGGTAGAGATTGCCGAAGAAGGAAAGAGAGGAAGAAGAAGGAAAGAAGAGGAAGAATAAAATAAAAAATAGAAAAAGGAAGAAGATCGAGAAGAGGAGAGAGAGAGAGAGCGGTGGAAAAAGAAGTAAAAAAAGGAAAAAAAATATAAAAAGGAAGAAGATCGAGAAGAGAGAGAGAGAGGTGAAAAAAGAAGTAAAAAAGGAAAAAAAATATAAAAAGAAAGAAAATCGAGAAGATGAGAGAGAGAGAGAGAGTGGTGGAGAAAGAAGTAAAAAGAGGAAAAAAAAACAAAAAAAGGAAGAAGATCCAGAAGAGAAAAGGACAAGAAGTAAAAAAAAGGAAAAAAAATAATTACAAAAAAGTAGGAGAAATAGAAAAATGGAAGAGGACCGAAAAAAGGGAGAGAGAGAGGGTAGTGGAGATAAAAGGGGAGAAGATCGAGAGGAAAGAGGGGAAGAAAAGAATATAAAAAAAAAGGAGGAGAAGATCGAGAAAAGAGGCGGTTTTTGGGTTTTGGTCTTGGAGAAAGGAAAACCAGAGAGGAGAAGATCGAGGAGATCTAGAGGAGGGGAAGAACCGAGAAGGGGACAAAGCAAAAGAAGAGCTAGGATTGAGAGGAGGAGAAGTAGGGAGAAAAACTCATCACCTGCAACTCGAGGTACGTCCAGACCATTCTTTTCTTTTTTTGTTTTTATTTGTTTTCTACCATCTGCCATAC
>JAMYWD010000851.1:0-17000 GCA_028583415.1 Protea cynaroides | reverse complement strand
TAAGGTCACTGGTCGGACTATAGCAACTCGGAGTCCAGAGTAGAATCGCCACCGGAGGAGAGGAAAGAAAGAAAAGTGAGAAAAATCTCACTTTTCGCGATTTTTAAAGCCCTTTCGGGGCATACCGGTCGACATACCGGTCGACCGGTACCCCAAAGGGGCTGCGACCGCTATGTCTCGGTCAAAAATTCCATTCTGACCGGTCGACTATACCGGTCGCAGCTCTGTCTACAGAGTGTCGACCGGTATGTATCGACCGGTCAGCACCAGAATGGCCAGAAAAAAAAAATCTTGGAAATTTTTTTTAAATTTTAGTAAATTAAAATACTCCCTTTTGCGACTATTTCGCCTTATATTGTTCAAGACTAACACCATTATTACATCATTCTCATGTGTTATGTCTTCTTCTCAGATTCAAACAGAATAGTCTGAGATGGTGGGCGGAAACAGTTGTAGGGGTCGAAAGCGTCACCAGGCTAGGATGCGCCTCGAGGAAGAAGAACAGGTTGAACCAGGCCATGTCAGAGAGCCAAGCCCGAAAGTTGAGGAAGAACAGGTTCCAGAGGTACCAACAAATTTACCTGGCCCACCTCACAGGAATTCGGAGACCATTGCTACAAACTTGGTCTATCAGATGCAAGCTCAGCAGAAAGAGTTCCTGAGCGAAATACTGAAGGTGTTCAGGCCACCGGGTTCAATTCCCACTGGAAGTATGCCCGAGTCTGGAGGGAATAATACTTCACAGCCGATGCAGGGTAGCCCAAGGACGATGGGCCAAGCACAGAATGTACCACCACCGCATCAGTTTTCGTCGCCTTCTGCGTACCCAGGAGCATATCCGTATCCACCACCATGGTACGGAATGAACACTCAGGGACAGCATGATCTGAGCAGAGCGGTGGATAGATTCCTGAAGTTGAAGCCTTCTTCATTCACCGGTAAGACAGGAAAACCATTGTGGCCAGCACAGTGGGTTACAGAGATGGAGAAAAACTTCCGACTGATGACCTGTACAGAGGAGGAAAAGGTCTTATTTGCCACTCATATGCTGAAAGAAGACGCAAATGCTTGGTGGAATTCTACACGGGCACATCTGGAGACGAAGCATACGCAGGTGGATTAGGAAGTGTTCAAGGTTGCTGTAAGCACCCCATTTTTGCCATCCCAGCTAAACAAAGTCCTGCTGGCGTGTGGGCAACAAAAGGAGAAAGATGATCGAAAGTTTGGATTTTTAACTGTGAATTTGAGGAAGTTTTCAATGGGTCTCTGTGAATTCGAAGAAGTTTTCAATGGGTCCACAGCAAGGTCATGGGTTATAATTTTGCATGGATGCATAGGTCATAGAATTATCTTCGAAATGAGACCAGAATTGCTCAATTCTGATATCAAATGAAGAAGATATGACCATTTTAGTCGGATAATACATATAAGGGAGGTTTTTTAAATTATTATAAATAATCCCAGGGGCCTTCATGCAAATTATCGTAAGTTGGATTGTTTGAATTTCAAATGATCATATCTTCATCATCCGACATCGGATTCAGATGATTCCAAGGCCATTATTCTTCATTCATGATGTTCTACAAAGTGGACGTAAAAAATCTCAGATAGAAATCACCAGTGGGTCCCATGCAAGCTTTCACGAAAAATTATCGTTAGAACTTCAAAGCTTCATATATTTTCCGTTCTACGTCAGATTCAGACGATTCCAAGCCCATTGTTCTTCATTTGTGATGTCCTACAAAGTGGACGTGGAAAATCTCGGGTAAAAGTCTCCGGAGGGTCCCATGCAAAATTACATATGGAAATGATCATTTAATATTCAAAAATTTATATTTTGATCATCCCATATCCAAATCAGGTGATTCCAGTCTCATTATATTCCATTTTTAGTGCTCTACAAAGTGAACGTAAAATATTTCCGGTAGAAGCCTCCGAAGGATCTCATGCAGAATGGGCAGCCAAATTATCGATAATTGGTCCTCTTAAACTTCAAAAATTCATAAGTTGATCATTTTACTTCCAAATGAGGTGATTCAAGTTCCTATATTCCTTATTTTTAATGTTCTACAAAATGAACACAAAAAATTTGGAATAGAGGCCATCGGAAAATTCCATGCGGGATGACAGCGGAAATGATCAATGAAATAACAGACAGGGAAACCCAAGTTAATTCCAGTCAACTCAGCTCAACCCAAGCCAATCTTGGCCCAATCCAGTTAATTCAAGTCATTCTCAGTTTAACCCAACCCAGTTTAAGTCAGTCCAGCCCAGTCAACTTAAGTCAGACCAGTCTAGACTGAGCCGGTTCAGCCATGTGCATAGTATTTATATATATTATATATATTATATACTATAGATATATATATATATGTATGTTATTAAATATATGTGTATATATGTATATAATATATATTATTATATATAAATGATAAAATCCAAAAGAGATTGAGGAAAAAAAGAAAAGAGAGAATATGAGAGAATAAGAGAAAGAGAGAGAATAAAAGAAAGAGAAAGAAACAAAAGAAAAAGGAAAAAAGGAGAAAGGAACTTTCACGTTTTCTTTCTAGAAAACGTGAAAGAGAGAAAGAAGAAGAGAAGAAAATGAAAGAAAGAGAAGAAGAGAAGAAAAGGAAAGAAAGAGAAAAAGAGAAGAAAAGGAAAGAAAAAAAAGAGAAGAGAAGAAAAGGAAAGAAAGAGAAAAAGAGAAGAAAAGGAAAGAAAAAAGAGAAGAGAAGAAAAGGAAAGAAAGAGAAAAAGAGAAGAAAATGAACGAAAAAAAAAAGAGAAGAAAAGGAAAGAAAGAAAAAGTAAAGAAAAGGAAAGAAAGGAAAAGAGAAGAAAAGGAAAGGAAAAAAGAGAAGAGAAGAAAAGGAAAGAAAGAGAAGAGAAAAAAAAGGAAATAAAAAAGGGAGGGATTGAGAGTGAGAGAGACGTGAGAGATAGAGAGAGGGATTTTTTTTCTATTGAGAGAAAGATTGAGAGTGAGAGAGAGATTGAGTGAAGAAGAAGGAAAGAAGAGAAAGAAGAGGAAATGAGAGATTGACGTGAGAGAGAGAGAGAGTCTTTTTTCTATTTTGGGAAAATTGGGAAAGAAAGGAAAAAAGAAAGATTGAGAGTGAGAGAAAGATTGAGTGAAGAAGAAGGAAAGAAGAATAATATAAAAGAGAGGTGAGGGGACGTGAAGAGAGGAGGAATTTTTCTGTTTTTGAGGAGGGAGAGAGAGAAGGAGTGGAGAAAAGAAATTGAAGATTGAAAGGAGAGAAGAAGAGAGAAGGAGAGAAGGAGAGGAGGAGAGAGACGTACATTGAGGTAAGTTTAGTTTTTTTTTTTTTTTTTGGAATTGTAGCACCACCAACCAAGCTGCCTCATCCATCCCCTACAATCTGAAACCACCTCTACTCAATACCCACACCTGCATGGCATATCTTCCAATTTTTCCTCCTGCCACATCAAACGCCTAGTCTCACCACTACACTCCATCCTGATTTGCTGCAACACCACTTAATCCCATACAGCACCACTTGTTAAACTCCCTTCCCAATCCCATATACCTGGCCATGCTACTTACACTACACCTGTCCTCAACCCCAACCCTCCATGCAACTGTGCATGCTGAAACCAAACCCAATACACCTTGTTGTCCCATGCATAAACCCAACACCCAAGCAAACTCAATACCTCATCCTCACTCTTACCCGTCACAACTCCCCGAATCACCCTGTACCCATCATGAACCCTTGCTTCTTACTCCAATAATTTGATCATATTTTTTTTGTATGTTGATCATCGATTTAATCAATATAAACCATAGGTTGGGCATTGATTTTGATCATGATAATTTTAATGTATTGATCTTGATCGTCAATCATGATAATTTTAAAGTGTTGATCTTGACCATTGATCATTTTAATGTGTTGATTTTGAACGTCAATCATGATAATTTTAATATGTTGATCTTGACCATGTGATCATGATAATTTTAATGCTCAATCTGAACCATTGTTCCATATGATTTGATTTTTACCCATCTGATCATGATCCTTACCAACTGATTTGATCCTTACCCTTTTGATCATGATCCCTACCATCTGCTCAGCATCTATAGAACCATTTGATCAGATCAAGCCACCATCTCACCATCACATCAAACCATCATCTCCACCATCTGATCAAGCCATCATCCTGTCAGATCATCCTCACCACCAGATCAGATTATCATCATCGTCAAATTAGATCATCATCAAAACTCTATCTCACACTATCTGAACATCATCTGCACCATCTGATCTGCCCATCACCCCATCTAATCATCATCTACACCATCTGATCGTCATCACCATCATCATCATCGTCACCATGTGATTGACAACTCACATACTCACATATTGCTATGTTTTTAGATGTTCATTTGTTATGTTTGGAATGCTTATTACTACATTTGTCTACTATACATGCTCATTGCTACATTTGTCTGCTACACATGCTCATTGCGACATCTGTCTACTACACATGCTTATTGCCACATCTGTCTGCCACATGTTTATTGCCACATCTGTCTGCCACATGCTTATTGTCATACTTGGATGCATACTGTTATATTTGGAATACTATCACTGCTATAATTGGAATGCTTTCACCTACCATATTTATCTTGGAAAGAGAAAAAATAGAAATAATTTGGTACACATCCCAAATAAAAATGGGAGGAATTTAGGTCTCATCCCTAGATCCTATTAACAAAATTAGAAATAATTTGGTACACATCCCAAATAAAAATGGTAGGAATTTAAGTCTCATCCCTAGATCCTATTGACAAAAATAGAAAGAATTTGGTACACATCCCAAATAAAAATGGTAGGAATTTAGGTCTCATCCCTAGATCCTATTGACAAAAATAGAAAGAATTTGGTACACATCACAAATAAAAATGGTAGGAATTTAGGTCTCATCCCTAGATCCTATTGACAAAAATGGAAGGAATTTGGTACACATTCCAAATCTGACTCCCACAAGTTTTCGAACTACGTCCTACCTGATTTCTAGGGCAAACACTAGAATACGTAGGCAATTTGGGAATCCCAAATACGGTACAAAGCCACCCATCAACCATACATCCAGCATAAACTTCAACTTGAACAAAAAAAATCTAATTGAAGCACATGCATAAATCACTTCCATAATCTTTAATCACACAACCCATTTTTGAACTACGTTTTTGGACTTGATTTCCAGGATTGGAATACGTAGGCAGTTTGAGATGTTTTACACGTCTCAGATTCAGTCCAAGACCAAACCATCTTTGGTTCGGTTCACTATATAATATTGTACATTACATTTGCTTGTTTATTTACTTTAAAACATGATTGGCTGAACCCTAGGTTATAATAACTTAGCAACTTGGTTTAGGACATCCCCTATTGAACCCTAGTCATCCAGTTGACCAAGCATAGTCAAAATTAGAATTTAAGGAAAGTTTAGGAGGCCAATATTGATCGGGCGGTTTGGGTGCCTAACACCTTCCCATAACCGTACCCTGAATACTTACCCGATCTCTTGCAAACCAAAGAACCGATACATTGGGTCACGAGTCAATAGAAGTCTTACCTTAGGGTGATGCTACATTTTTAGAGGTCCTAGACCTTAATCTAGGTGGCGACTCCAACAGAACAAATCAATCTTCATCGATACAGGATACACATTTTCATCTCGAGGAGGATCACGTCGATTTCCCATTGTCCTCACAGTGGTGACTCCACTGGGGATTAATATTCAGACTCCTAGGATACTTTTCTTATATTGATTTGCTTGACATTTGATTCTAGATCTAGGGTACTATATATATTGTTTGTACATATTGCTTTGGGGGGAATGGGTTCAGTCACACTTTCGTACGAGTAGCCGAACCGGGTCCCATACATGTGGGGCAGCCCGTTAGGAGAAACACACAGCCTTGGCCTGTACTTTGTGAGACCACGACCGGCGAGCAGCCTCTAACGAGCGTTTCTTGGGTCCGCCTGGGAATGCGTTATGCTACTCCACGTCGCTTGGATCCTTGCAACATAGTATATAAAGGGAATGGGGGCCTATTATTCATCGAGCATTCGGTGATAGGTTACCCCGTCCTCGTCAAGGTGGCCTTTTCTGTCCTAACCCAGTTTGAGCCATATGTATGTTATTTTTGGTCCATCTTTGAACCAACATGGTAAAATCTACTCGATCATAATATTTACATTTGAGACGTCGAAGTTCTGCCCATTTTTGTCCTTGACTTGTCAACATGTTTGGATCCACACTTGAGTATTCTTGTCTCTCACTTGTTGGGAGCGTGAGGGTTACGTATACCCGCATACACATTAGTGTGGGCAGTCTGTACACGCCCTCCATCGTACAAAGCTCATTGTGTTGACCGTTCAATATTGATACATCAATCTCAAAAACGATCGGAAAATCTTTGTCACGGTATAGATACTATGATCAAATAAAAATTTACCGGTTTTTTCAATCATGAACCGCTTTTGTCATCCTTCATGAAAACTACAAATAAACATATCTGTTTCAATTTCTTGAAATTTGATGAACCACATGGTCGAACCTTGGTGCTACAATGATCCATTCAGAATCTTGAGGCCCCAAGACCAATCATGGGGTTATTCAAATACAAATAAATTGTTACAGATGTCTAATGGTCGGTTTTCATGAAGGAGCTAACTTTGTTTGGTCGAGTCAGCTTGTATGTGTATGTATATTCTTTTCGTGTCCAGTCACTTCTGAGTCTTAACCTTCATTGTTTATAGGGAAAAAAAAACCAAAAAAAAAGAAAAGAAAAAAAAAAGGTTGAACTGGGGAGGATAGGATTGCCTAGACTTAAGAGAACACCTGAGTGAGTAGACAAAGCATCCACTCTTATTACATCCACTCATAGGAATGTCTCATCATCACCGGTTCATGTCTCGGTTCATGATCATAAGGAGGAATTTTGTACCTCAAAATGTTGGAATGGTTGGAAGACAGTATATTGAGAGCCCAAATATTTCAGAATGGAATTGAAATTTCAAGATCAGAGTTGGAATCCAAGAGGGTAGAAATCTGAATCATAGATTCCGATGAGATTATATGTTTCTTCCCCATACTAACATACCTGCCAAATTTAAATGGAAAAAACTGAGATTGGAAAGCATTTCATTCACCCTTGGCGACTGAGCCACTTTGACCAATGGAGTGCTGACTCCCAAATTACGTTCATCACCCAAGGTGACCCAAACTCAAAGGAGCAGCCCTCGACCCTTTAAGAATGTCCCACCCACCTCCCAAAATCCAGGATGAAAAGGGGGACCATGTGGTCAATTGCATCCCAAAATTAAGGTAGCCTGAAAATGAACTTCATGTGTACCCTAAATTAGGGCACAACCAAAATGTCAGTGTACCCTAAATTGGGGCACAACAAAAATATCAATGCACCATAAACTGGGGCATAATTAAAGTGTTAATGGATTCAAAGTGGGGCAAACCAAAAAGGTGATGGACCAACTGGGGTATAGGTCAGAGTTTCATGACATCCAAACTGGGGCATAAGATTGGAATACATTTAACCCAAATTGAGGCATTGGCCAAGTGAATGTCAAACCCAAATTGGGGCATAAATCAAAATGATAATAGACTCAAGAGGGGTTTAGCTCAAGATGGAAAGAGTCGAACACATGTCGATAGATAGGCGTAATGAGCCTTACTAGCAAAAATCTAAACGGAAATTCGGTCCTACAACCGATCATAAGTTGGCGTCAATGATGTCGTATCCAATTGGGGTAACTCGGTGAATTACTTGTTTAAACTGGCTACCATTGGTATCTGATAGGTCATCTATGTTTGGGCTTAAGTTCGATGTGTCTGTAGACGGTCCAGTCTAAAATGCTCTGAAAAAATGAACAATAATTATCTCATTTGAGACATCAACAACAGTGCTTTACTACTTCCAATCAATTCCTTCCCAGTTTGATATTTCTTCCTCTTCCATGTCCGTTGCTAATTCTAACTCTGATGACGATTGAGATGAAGGGCCACAACCTGAACTTCTACTCCATCGGCCTTTAGAGAAATGAAAGTTCAACACACACGTGAAAGTTATAGATGATTAAGTTGAAATCATGCAAGCATTCTCAAAGATACAAGTTGGAACATCAAAATGTCATCCCATTTGATCAATTTACAGAAAGAATTTTTTATGGGATATTTCTACAAGGACCATTCAAATGATTAAGTCTTTTACAAGTGCATGAAGTCTACAGACATAAAACATGCTACGGATCAACCTCAAAGTCAAAGATGAGCTCAAAAAAAAAAAAAAAAAAAAAAAAAAAAAAAAAAAAAAAAAAAAAAAAAAAAAAAAAAAAAAAAAAAAAAAAAAAAAAAAGAGAAAAAAAGAAAAAAAAGAAAGAGCTATACAAAATAATGAGGTTGGTTAGCATACTACATTGGAACAATGATGGTGGAGAAGTTCAACTATGGTGCGTAGACATGGAGCAACTACTTTGAAACACTAATGATGAGTGAGTTCGATTACAAGGCATATACATGGGGCAACTCCTTTGGAGCCCTGCCGATGGACGAGTTCAGTTATAGAGCAATAAGACAATTGGTTCTCATACAATGACATATAGACACCATTTCTTAGAACCTGATTGGAGAGCTGATCATTTGTCGTGATTCACGTTGTGTGTTGAGCTGGATTTTGATTTTGGTCACTACATCCCGCCCATATAAGGGGTGGTCTCATCACTTTGTTGTCATCAGAGGTTTTTTTTTTTTTTTTTTCGACTAAAGACTCTCTCTCCCGTCCATCAATCTGACGGTCTTCCACAGAGTCTACATTACATGCCCTTACTTCAAATGTCACAAATTTTTATGGTATCGTTTCTTGTGAACATGTCGTCTAGTTATGCATAAATATTGTTCAATAAATCTGACTGGAATATCTATCTGTCGTTCATCATTTCGACGGCGTCCCAGAATTCCATAGTTTTTTGTTGTTAGCCAATAAAATGGCATCGCCTAGTGGAGATCAAGCCATTCTACATAAACAACCAAACACTCTCCCAATGGCAGACCCATTGGACAGTTTCTTATCTGTCCAGCTGGACCTTCATCGTCATACTTGTGTACAAACTTAAAGGATTTGGGCCCAAACGTGGTTATAACCGATTCAGCATCTGAACATAGCTTGTTGAAACTTTTTTTCTATCTGAATGATACCGAGAAGAGAAAGCATTCTTTGACGTTTTTCCTAAAGATTAGTGTAGGGTTGCATCTCCTTAAGGTTATTTCTATTGATGACTCAAAAGTCGCCTGCCTATCAATATGTGCAAACTTGAACTTAGACACTGGGGAAAGATCCCCCATTTATCCAAACATCATGAGTTTAGTTGAGCCCTCTTTTGAAACTCTAGCTGAGTTCATTTGAATGTAAGAGAAAGATGACTCATACAAATTTGAAAAAAATGAAATAAAATTGAGTCATTGTCATCATTTGCCCCTCATTAAAAAGACTTGATTTCCCTTTGATCAAAGTAAAACCCATATAAATTTGGCAGGAATGCAGAACATATCAAAATTGCCTTTTAAAGAAAAGAAACATGTTTCTCTCGGTCTAGATTAAGTCAAGTCAAGGAAAGTCGATCAAATCATGATCTCTAGTTCCTCTTGGATTCCGAGAAATGTTAGTGGACAAAGTGCAGATGCTGAGCCCCATTGTGGCTACCTCAATATTTATGGAAAGTTCAACCCATTTTGGGAATGAAGAAAGAGAAAGAAATTGAAAAGAACAAGAAAAAGAAAAAGAAAAATGAAAAAAAAAAGAGAGAAAAGGAAAGAAAGGTGAAAGTACAGAGAAGAAAGAAGACTGAATGAAAGCAGAATTAGAATGGAAAAGAGAACAAGAGGCAAGCAAAGAAAAGAAAGAAAGAAAGATCATGGAAAGAGAGAAAAAAACCGGCCCGAACTACGCGGAACCTGATTCTGGAGGGACGGAAATCCCAAAGGATACGTAGGCAATTTGGGACACCCCAAATTCGGTCCAGAGGCTACACATCCAGAGGTTACAAATCCAGAATTCAAAACACAGTTACAGTTGCATCATAAGCGGTTTTGAGCTAAAGTCACAGACCCGATGGGGTCGCTACTCAAGGAGCTTGATATCTACAGTTACACCATGAGCGGTCTTGAGCCAAAGTCAGAGACCTGATAAGGTCGCTACTCAAGGAGCTCGACATCTACATTTTTTTGTTGTACAATGTCAAAAAAAAAAAAAAATGTACAGCATCAATTCAAGGGAGCAATGTTAGAATCCAGATCAAGTGCAGAATAATACAAAAATGGGCCACTTTTATCTTCGGCCTCAATTGCCCACAATCTAGGCCGAAGAGGGGCATCTGTAAGCACCCCATTTTTGCCATCCCAGCTAAACAAAGTCCTGCTGGCATGTGGGCAACAAAAGGAGAAAGATGATCGAAAGTTTGGATTTTTAACTGTGAATTTAAGAAGTTTTCAATGGGTCTCTGTGAATTCGAAGAAATTTTCAATGGGTCCACAGCAAGGTCATGGGTTATAATTTTGCATGGATGCATAGGTCATAGAATTATCTTCGAAATGAGACCAGAATTGCTCAATTCTGAAATCAAATGAAGAAGATATGACCATTTTAGTCGGATAATACATATAAGGGAGGTTTTTTAAATTATTATAAATAATCCCAGGGGCCTTCATGCAAATTATCGTAAGTTGGATTGTTTGAATTTCAAATCATCATATCTTCATCATCCGACATCGGATTCAGATGATTCCAAGGCCATTATTCTCCATTCATGATGTTCTACAAAGTGGACGTATAAAATCTCAGATAGAAATCACCAGTGGGTCCCATGCAAGCTTTCATGAAAAATTATCGTTAGAACTTCAAAGCTTCATATCTTTTCCGTTCTACGTCGGATTCAGACGATTCCAAGCCCATTGTTCTTCATTTGTGATGTCCTACAAAGTGGACGTGGAAAATCTCGGATAAAAGTCTCCGGAGGGTCCCATGCAAAATTACATATGAAAATGATCATTTAATATTCAAAAATTCATATTTTGATCATCCCATATCCAAATCAGGTGATTCCAGTCTCATTATATTCCATTTTTAGTGCTCTACAAAGTGAACGTAAAATATTTCCGGTAGAAGCCTCCGAAGGATCTCATGCAAAATGGGCGGTCAAATTATCGATTTTTAGTGCTCTACAAAGTGAACGTAAAATATTTCCGGTAGAAGCCTCCGAAGGATCTCATGCAAAATGGGCAGCCAAATTATCGATAATTTGACCGCTTAAACTTCAAAAATTCATAAGTTAACCATTTTACTTCCAAATGAGGTGATTCAAGTTCCTATATTCCTTATTTTTAATGTTCTACAAAATGAACACAAAAAATTTGGAATAGAGGCCATCGGAAAATTCCATGCGGGATGACAGCGGAAATGGTCAATGAAATAACAGACAGGGAAACCCAGTTAATTCCAGTCAACTCAGCTCAACCTAAGCCAATCTTGGCCCAATCCAGTTAATTCAAGTCATTATCAGTCTAACCCAGCCCAGTTTAAGTCAGTCTAGCCCAGTCAACTTAAGTCAGACCAGTCTAGACTGAGCCGGTTCATCCATGTGCATAGTATTTATATATATTATATATATTATATACTATATATATATATATATATATATATATATATATATATATATATATATATATATATATATATATATATATATGTATGTTATTAAATATATGTGTATATATGTATATAATATATATTATTATATATAAATGATAAAATCCAAAAGAGATTGAGGAAAAAAAGAAAAGAGAGAATATGAGAGAATAAGAGAAAGAGAGAGAATAAAAGAAAGAGAAAGAAACAAAAGAAAAAAGGAAAAAAAGAAAGAAAGAACTTTCACGTTTTCTAGAAAGAAAACGTGAAAGAGAGAGAGAAGAAGAGAAGAAAAGGAAAGAAAGAGAAGAAGAGAAGAAAGGAAAGAAAGAGAAAAAGAGAAGAAAAGGAAAGAAAAAAAAGAGAAGAGAAGAAAAGGAAAGAAAGAGAAAAAGAGAAGAAAATGAAAGAAAAAAGAGAAGAGAAGAAAAGGAAAGAAAGAGAAAAAGAGAAGAAAAGGAAAGAAAGAAAAAGAGAAGAAAGGAAAGAAAGAAAAAGAGAAGAAAAGGAAAGAAAGGAAAAGAGAAGAAAAGGAAAGGAAAAAAGAGAAGAGAAGAAAAGGAAAGAGAGAAGAGAAAAAAAAGGAAATAAAAAAGGGAGGGATTGAGAGTGAGAGAGACGTGAGAGATAGAGAGAGGGATTTTTTTTCTATTGAGAGAAAGATTGAGAGTGAGAGAGAGATTGAGTGAAGAAGAAGGAAAGAAGAGAAAGAAGAGAAAGAAGAGGAAATGAGAGATTGACGTGAGAGAGAGAGAGAGTCTTTTTTCTATTTTGGGAAAATTGGGAAAGAAAGGAAAAAAGAAAGATTGAGAGTGAGAGAAAGATTGAGTGAAGAAGAAGGAAAGAAGAATAATATAAAAGAGAGGTGAGGGGACGTGAAGAGAGGAGGAATTTTTTTGTTTTTGTGGAGGGAGAGAGAGAAGGAGTGGAGAAAAGAAATTGAAGATTGAAAGGAGAGAAGAAGAGAGAAGGAGAGAAGGAGAGGAGGAGAGACGTACATTGAGGTAAGTTTAGTTTTTTTTTTTTTTGGAATTGTAGCACCACCAACCAAGCTACCTCATCCATCCCCTACAATCTGAAACCACCTCTACTCAATACCCACACCTGCATGGCATATCTTCCAATTTTTTCTCCTGCCACATCAAACGCCTAGTCTCACCACTACACTCCATCCCGATTTGCTGCAACACCACTTAATCCCATACAGCACCACTTGTTAAACTCCCTTCCCAATCCCATATACCTGGCCATGCTACTTACACTACACCTGTCCTCAACCCCGACCCTCCATGCAACTGTGCATGCTGAAACCAAACCCAATACACCTTGCTGTCCCATGCATAAACCCAACACCCAAGCAAACTCAATACCTCATCCTCACTCTTACCTGTCACAACTCCCCTGAATCACCTGCACCCTACTCTATGATCTGCTGTACCCATCATGAACCCTTGCTTCTTATTCCAATAATTTGATCATATTTGTTTTGTATGTTGATCATCGATTTAATCAATATAAACCATAGGTTGGGCATTGATTTTGATCATGATAATTTTAATGTATTGATCTTGATCGTCAATCATAATAATTTTAAAGTGTTGATCTTGACCATTGATCATTTTAATGTGTTGATTTTGAACGTCAATCATGATAATTTTAATATGTTGATCTTGACCATGTGATCATGATAATTTTAATGCTCAATCTGAACCATTGTTCCATATGATTTGATTTTTACCCATCTGATCATGATCCTTACCAACTGATTTGATCCTTACCCTTTTGATCATGATCCCTACCATCTGCTCAGCATCTATAGAACCATTTGATCGGATCAAGCCACCATCTCACCATCACATCAAACCATCATCTCCACCATCCGATCAAGCCATCATCCCGTCGGATCATCCTCACCACCGGATCAGATTATCATCACCGTCAAATTAGATCATCATCAAAACTCTATCTCACACTATCTGAACATCATCTACACCATCTGATCTGCCCATCACCCCATCTAATCATCATCTACACCATCTGATCGTCATCACCATCATCATCATCGTCACCATGTGATTGACAACTCACATACTCACATATTGCTATGTTTTTAGATGTTTATTTGTTATGTTTGGAATGCTTATTACTACATTTGTCTACTATACATGCTCATTGCTACATTTGTCTGCTACACATGCTCATTGCGACATCTGTCTGCTACACATGCTTATTGCCACATCTGTCTGCCACATGCTTATTGCCACATCTGTCTGCCACATGCTTATTGCCATACTTGGATGCATACTGTTATATTTGAAATACTATCACTGCTATAATTGGAATGCTTTCACCTACCATATTTATCTTGGAAAGAGAAAAAATAGAAATAATTTGGTACACATCCCAAATAAAAATGGGAGGAATTTAGGTCTCATCCCTAGATCCTATTAACAAAATTAGAACATATTTGGTACACATCCCAAATAAAAGTGGTAGGAATTTAGGTCTCATCCCTAGATCCTATTGACAAAAATAGAAAGAATTTGGTACACATCCCAAATAAAAATGGTAGGAATTTAAGTCTCATCCCTAGATCCTATTGACAAAAATAGAAAGAATTTGGTACACATCACAAATAAAAATGGTAGGAATTTAGGTCTCATCCCTAGATCCTATTGACAAAAATGGAAGGAATTTGGTACACATTCCAAATCTGACTCCCACAAGTTTTCGAACTACGTCCTACCTGATTTCTAGGGCAAACCCTAGAATACGTAGGCAATTTGGGAATCCCAAATACGGTACAAAGCCACCCATCAACCATACATCCAGCATAAACTTCAACTTGAACAAAAAAAATCTAATTGAAGCACATGCATAAATCACTTCCATAATCTTTAATCACACAACCCATTTTCGAACTACGTTTTTGGACTTGATTTCCAGGATTGGAATACGTAGGCAGTTTGAGATGTTTTACACGTCTCAGATTCAGTCCAAGACCGAACCATCTTTGGTTCGGTTCACTGTATAATATTGTACATTACATTTGCTTGTTTATTTGCTTTAAAACATGATTGGCTGAACCCTAGGTTAGAATAACTTAGCAACTTGGTTTAGGACATCCCCTATTGAACCCTAGTCATCCAGTTGACCAAGCATAATCAAAATTAGAATTTAAGGAAAGTTTAGGAGGCCGATATTGATCGGGCGGTTTGGGTGCCTAACACCTTCCCATAACCGTACCCTGAATACTTACCCGATCTCTTGCAGACCAAAGAACCGATACATTGGGTCACGAGTCAATAGAAGTCTTACCTTGGGGTGATGCTACATTTTTAGAGGTCCTAGACCTTAATCTAGGTGGCGACTCCAACAGAACAAATCAATCTTCATCGATACAGGATACACATTTTCATCCCGAGGAGGATCACGTCGATTTCCCATTGTCCTCACAGTTGCCTTCTTCGATAAGTATTTTCCAAAGAGCTTCAGGGATCAGATGGAGAAGGAGTTCCTTAATTTGCAACAGTCTCAATCGATTGTGGATGCTTACCAGCAGAGGTACGAAGAGTTATTTTTCTTCGCACCGGCAAGTATGCAAGAGGAAGAAACCAAGACACGTAGGTTCACCATGGGACTACGTGGAAGCATCAGGGAGCACATATTGGGGCTGGACAAGAAAATTTATAATGAGGTTGAACAGGTTGCGAGAGTGATAGAATCCAGTCAGAGGGACAGCTTCTTTGCACAGAACAGGGGAGTGAAGAGACCCGCTATTGAGAGTTTGGGTGGCGGTAACAATAGACCTTTCCGCCCATAGAGGGCTCAGACCGCTATAGTGCCTGCAAGGAACAATACGGCACCACCTGTGCCTCAGAACGTCGGATTCAACCCGAATATCAAGTGCTTCAACTGTCAGCAAGTGGGTCATATTGCAAGGACCTGCACTCTACCTAGGAATCAACCTCCCCAGCAAGGAAAAGTATATGCGGTCACCACTGAAGAGGCAGCCGCATCACTTGATGTGGTCACTGGTATGACTCTATCCCTTATTATTTGGATTACTATTTTCATTGTGTGTATGCGCATGTAGAACTAAGGGATAATAAAAATTTCAGGAATTGTAAATGTAGCTGGTATACCTGCCAGAGTACTCTTTGACTCTGGAGCCACGCACTCCTTTGTTTCTATTTCCTTTGGAAAGCGAATGGAGTTACCAATCAAGCACTTGAACCCAAGCTTGATAGTCCGCTCTCCACTAGGAGTCGAAGTGGCTTTAACTGAATATTAAGGACCATGTACCGTATGTATTGAGGGCCGAGACTTAGAAGCAAGCCTGGTACTACTCGAGATGGCAAACTTTGATGTCATCTTGGGAATGGATTGGCTAGGCCATCATTCAGCTACCCTATTATGTGGTGAAAGGAAGCTTGTGCTTACAGACAAAGAGGGAAGGGAGTATAGCTTTATGGGGATCAGGCTATCTAGGAAGCGGAAGCTGATTCTTTCTACCCTAAAAGCCAAGCGATGCTTAGAGAAAGGGGGAGTGGGTTATCTAGTATCTGTAGTCGACATCACCGCTGAGGTGCCAAAGATGGAGGATATAGATGTGGTTCGAGAGTTCCCAGATGTATTTTCAGAGGAGCTTCCGGGTTTACCATCTGATAGGGCTACAGAGTTCGTGATAGACCTTATGCCAGGTTCGGCGCCGGTGTCTAAAGCACCATACAGAATGGCCCCTACCGAGTTAAAGGAGTTGAAGACCCAATTACAAGAATTGTTAGATAAGGGTTTCATACGACCTAGCATATCGCCTTGGGGAGCACCGGTATTATTCGTCAAGAAGAAAGATGGAAATGTAAGGCTATGCATTGACTACCGTAAACTGAACAAGTTGTCAATCAAGAACCGGTATCCTTTGCCTAGGATCAATGATTTGTTCGATCAGTTACAAGGTGCAAAGGTTTTCTCGAAGATTGATCTCCGATCGGGGTATCACCAACTGAAGATCAAGGCCGGAGATATTCCGAAGACTGCTTTCAGGACGAGGTATGGGCATTATGAGTTTCTAGTTATGTCCTTCGGGTTGACCAATGCTCCAGCGTCATTCATGGAACTGATGAACCGAGTGTTTCATGATATGTTGGACACTTCGGTCATCGTATTCATCGATGACATATTGGTCTACTCAAAGGACTGGAGGCCCATACAACACATTTGAGGGCAGCCCTACAACGGCTGAGACAGGAGAAGCTTTATGCTA
>JAMYWD010000850.1:0-13000 GCA_028583415.1 Protea cynaroides | reverse complement strand
AGTTCAAGAAGTGCGAGTTTTGGCTGAAGGAAGTGGCTTTCTTGGGCCATGTAGTATCTGGAGACGGTATCAAGGTTGATCCAAGTAAAATAGCTGCTATAGTAGGATGGGAAGCACCAAAATCTGTTGCGGAGATTCATAGTTTCCTTGGGTTGGCTGGTTATTATAGAAGGTTCGTGGAAGACTACTCCAGGATCGCTGTTCCACTCACCAGATTGACCAAGAAAGGGAGAAATTCATATGGACAGAGGAGTGCGAGAAGTGCTTTCAGACTTTGAATTCAAGACTAGTCTCTGCACCTATCTTGACCATACCAGAATCAAGCGTACCGTTTACTTTATATACGGATGCTTCAGGATTGGGTATTGGGTGTGTATTGATGCAAGGAGAACAGGTGATTGCTTACGCATCAAGACAGTTAAAGGAGCATGAGAAGAACTATCCTACGCATGATTTGGAGTTAGCAGCGGTTATACATGCAATCAAGACTTGGAGACACTACTTATACGGTGAGAAGTTTCAGATTAAGTCAGATCACAAGAGCATAACTTATCTTTTCACTCAGAAGGATCTGAATATGAGACAGAGGAGATGGCTGAAATTGTTGAAAGATTATGATTGTGACATCCAGTACCATCCGGGCAAAGCAAATGTTGTGGCTGACGCCTTAAGCAGAAAGTGGGCATCGAAACCTGAGGCCGGGCCAAGTACAAATGCTGCATTGTGTGCTGCAGCCTCAAGTTCAATGGAAATTGATGAAGAACATATTATAGAGACCGCAGAAGATCCAGTTGAGCAAGGCTTAATTCATAAGTTCACCATGATGTTCGCCGCTTTGAAGATCTCACCGGATCTAGTTGATGAAGTCAAGATGGCAATCCTACAGGATCCGCATCTCAAGACAGTACAAGCAGACCTAGAGAAGGGTACGAGCAATCCTGACTTTGCCTTGGATTCAGACAAGGTACTCAGGTATCGTAGACGGTTATGTATACCGAAGAGTGAAGACTGCGATATCAGAGACCGAGTTATGACTGAAGCTCATTACACTCCATATTCGGTACATCCAGGAAGTACCAAAATGTACCATGATTTAAGAAGACTATATTGGTGGAGGGGTATGAAAGCTGATATAGCTCATTTCGTGTTCCAATGTTTGAACTGTCAACAAGTTAAAGCGAAAAGGCAGAGGCCCGCAGGTTTACTACAGCCATTACCAGAACCTACATGGAAGTGGGATTGCATTACCATGGATTTCGTCACTCGCCTACCTTTGACACCAAGGTCAGTGGATGCAGTTTGGGTTATAGTCGACCGACTCACCAAGATAGCTCGATTTATTACGGTCAGACCTCAGTATACCATGGAGAAACTGGCCAAGTTATATGTGGATAATATAGTCAAACTTCATGGCGTTCCAGAGAGTATGGTATCCGACGAGATCCCCGTTTTACATCAAAGTTCGGGAAGGATTACAGAAAGCTATGGGAACAAAGTTGAAGTTCAGTACAACTTTTCACCCTCAGACGGACGGACAGTCAGAGCGAACTATTCAAATTTCAGAAGATATGCTCTGAGCTTGTGCATTAGATTTCAAAGGAGCTTGGGATGAGAAACTATCACTTATCGAGTTCGCTTACAACAACAGCTATCAGGCTACAATTCAGATGGCCCCATATGAAGCACTCTATGGGAAGAAGTGTCGTACACCTCTGTTATGGAACGGGGTGGGAGAAAGAAGAATTGTGGGACCGGAGTTTGTTGAAGAAACTTGTCGAGTGATTGATCTGATCAAAGAGAGAGTAAAGACCGCTCAAGTTTGGCAAAAGCACTATGCGGATAATCGACGTCGAGATCTGGAGTTTGCAGTGGGTGACAAAGTATTCTTGAAGATATCACCAGTGCGAGGCCTGAAAAGGTTTGGTAAGAAAGGGAAGCTATGCCCCAGGTATGTGGGACCATATGAGCTAGACGTGGTAACGTAGCATATCAATTGGCTCTACCACCATCAATGTCAAGTGTCCATGATGTGTTCCATGTATCATTATTGAAAAAGTATGTCAGAGATCCATCGCACATCTTGACAGCAGACCCCCCAGAGTTGACTTGTCACACCCCAATTTTGGTCTAACCAGAATGGTGTGATGAACCATCAATAAACCAACGGTTCAACCAGGATCTCAAAATAGATTATCCCACATATGATAAACCAAAACACATTCCACATTAATCAGAGGTAATAAAATAAATAGCGGAAGTCTTACAGATAATGAACTGAGAAATTCTAACTGTGATACTCATAAATAAAATATCCAATTATGTTGTTTCAACCAAGACATAAATAAATAAATATCGAATACATGTCTTTACTAAATCCAAATAAATAAAACAAAATCTAATCGAATACGCATGAGTTGCACTCGCAAGAGGAGTCATGCGTATCCACTATGTCTTCCCGTACACAGGAGCGTTCATGTAATCCTCAATGGTGGTACCTGCATCATCAACTAAAAGTATTTGAATTCGAAAGGATGAGCACACATCACGGCTCAGTGAGCAAACAAAACAATGCAACAATATATATACATGCAATCAATTCATATCTTTGGTTTGGTTTAAAGTTTGCAACGTGCTATAGAAAGGATAGGTGGCCGCCGCACCTCTATACACGAGTGTGTGGAAACGCCCAATGAAAACGGCACTGTCGCCCTACATGCACCCACCATGGACAATATACACCCCATGAAAACGGCATGGCTGTACCGGTTGCCCATACCAACACGTAAGCCCCTGTTGGCGAGGGCTTGCAAACTGGGCTCGCAACTAACCAACCCTAATGCCAAACAATGTATCCAAGGCCTCACCCCAGCATCCCTCAATACATCCATAGAGATAGAGCTAGGGTCTGGTGACCAGGCTGAACCACAATGCCACGTCCCCCCCCGATACCCTACGACATATTAGTTCCGCTAAGGTAATGGCGATACGACGATGTTAGTGGACAAGACTTGAGTAGAGATAGAGCTAGAGTCTGGTGACCAGGCTGAACCACAATGCCACGTCCTCCCCCTGATGCTCCCCTCGCATCAAGCACACTAACACTTGCTTAGTGGACATGACTTGAATAGACCATGGCACAATATACACCCCATGAAGAACGGTCATGGCTGTACCGATTGATACCATCCCTACCCGCACCATATACACTAGCCAAACACAAACATTCACATGCCTATTCCTATCATCATCATCATCATCATGTTATAAACAATAAAGTAAATATGCATGAACAAATAATAGAAATATTGGATGACATGTTAAATGCACATACAAGCATACACGCATAGAATCAATAAGGCATTGGACTCAAGAAATAAAACAGTTTATTATTAACCAGTTAGTTTAGGTCTGGTTCCCTCACCTTAGCTTGTTAATAGATCATGTTCCAAGCTTTAGAATCACCTTTATAATGTTATTATATTTCTAGAAGACATAACAAAGTCGATAGAATTTAATTAAAATTTATTCGGAATTTAAAAACCATTCTGTTAACTGAAGGTCGGAGGTAGGGTCGAAGTCATGATCGACCCTGGGTGCGACCCTCCCCCTAATCTGAACTTCCCGAACACTGAGGGTCGATGCTAGGGTCGGATCTGCCATCCACCCTAGGTGCAACCCTCCATGGTTTGAGTCAAAAAGATCAGATTTTGTCCATTCTTCCATGTTTGGGTCCTATGGCTTACTTCCACAATCCATTCTATACATGTTCTATGGTTTAGAACTATATTTTATTCACCTACATGGTTTTAATGATCTCCTCCATGGTTTTCCATGAAAACCTAACCATGGATGGATGATTTGGGTTTCTTCTAAATCATATCATCTTCATAAACCATTCTAAAGTCTTAAATAATTCATGGGAAATGTATCCATACCTTAGTTTTGCTGAGATTCAGAGTTCCTCTGAATTTCCTCTTCTTCCTTAGCCTTTTCTTCAAGTTTTCCTTCTCTTCTTCTCTTCCTTCTCTTCTCTTTCTCTCAATCCAATTAGGGTTGTAAAGGGAGTGAAAGAGGCTTAGGGACGTCCTATTTATAGAGTAAAACCTCCCAAAATAAGTCCCATTAAGTTTAGGAAAGGTTCCAATCGAATTTAGGAAGGTTTCCAAATTTTCGGTTCGTGTTGTTTTTTCCCGAATACCGAGGGTCGATGGTGAGGGTCGATGGGAGGGTCGGACCTGCCTGTTAAAACCTGCG
Source organism: Protea cynaroides (assembly GCA_028583415.1). Classification (NCBI taxonomy): domain Eukaryota; kingdom Viridiplantae; phylum Streptophyta; class Magnoliopsida; order Proteales; family Proteaceae; genus Protea; species Protea cynaroides. The sequence goes on along the minus strand of JAMYWD010000850.1, from coordinate 8,746 downwards.
ACCCTACCCTCATTTTGACTATTTTTGGGTAAATTTTCATATTGGGTCTTGGGTTTCTTCACACACTTTGTCCACTTGGCTCGACCATGATATGTAGACGGGTCCCAAAATGAAATATAAGGTTAGGCCGGGTTCGTGGCGTGCGGGTCTTACAACTCCACCACCCTTAAAAGAAATTTCGTCCTCGAAATTTGAAAGTACGGGTCTTACAACTCCCCCATCCTTAAAATAAATTTTGTCCTCAAAATTTTGAATTTACTTCGGAGTCAATAGGTGGGAATTCTATTTTCGCATTGCATCTTCTTCTTTCCATGCCTTCATCTCCACTTCTTGTCTTTGTCAGATTATCTTCGTATAATTGATACCAAGTTTTTAAGGTGTTATGAACTAGGCTAGTACCACTTCAATAGTTAAATCTTCTATTTAATCCATTGATTCCGTGGTCGATCCTTTTGATATGGATCTCCAATGTACTTCTTCAATAGAGACACACGAAATAAATCATGCACACTAGACATGGATAGCGGTAACGCTAATTGATATGCAACTTTTCTACGTCTCTCCAAAGTTTATAAGATCTGACACATATATAGAATACAACCTTCCTACTCGTTTAATCGTTTCAACTACGCATAAGTGATATCTTCAAAAACGCTTTGTCCCTTATGGCGAACTCAAGGTCTTGGTGTCTCTCTGACAACTTGAGCTATCCTGCCCTTTTTTTTTTTTTTTTTTTTTTTTATCTTGTCTGTCACTTGATAGTTTTCTTCATTAGCCTTAGGTCTCAAGATTCTTCATTCACCAACTTCATTCCAAAATAGAGGGGTTTGACATTTCTACCGTACCATGCTATATGGGTGATATTTACATGATAGCATGGTAGCATCTTCAATTCATGGTAACTTCTCAACTCCAACTCCTTGAAATCAATTTCACAACTTGGGGCATATCTCTTAGGATCTGTATAGTCCGCCCCGACTGTCCGTCGGTTTTCAACTTTGTCCCCATTATTTTCTGTACATCCTCCCAAAACTTCGAGATAAGGCATAAGCTTCTGACCGACACTAAGCTCTCATGCATACATTCAATCTGGCAATATTATCTACATATAGCTTATTTAGCCGCTCCAAAGCATACCGAGGTCGTATAGCAATGGAATGAGCTATTTTCATAAGATGATCAACAATCACCCAAACTGCGTCAACCGATCAGTGGTATACCGGTGACATAGTTCATTGTAATGCAGTTCCACTTTCAGACTGGCTCCGATAGTTTTTATTGTGAGCCATGGTGGTCTTTGTCTTGTAGCTTTTACTTGCTGATAATTCAGACACTGGAACACGCACTAAGCCACATTTGTTATCTCTTCAAGTCATGATACATATTGGTACTCCAGGATATCCTGAATATGGAGTACAATGGGCTCTTATCCTTATCCTCTTCATGATATTCGAGTCTTTATCTTCAGGTATTCAGAATCTACCTTTGTATCTGAGTACCATCTCCACATCCAAAGTAAGTCAGGTTTGGGTTTTTCTTTCTCTAAGTCTTCTTGCATTATTCTTATATACAGATCTAGCAAAATTGCTACTTTTACTTAATCCATCAATTTAGAGATGGTCTTTAATGCCACAAACGTAGCTGAATTATTGCTCCATAAGTTCATCCATAAATTCTCGCTCAATTGGATCATCACTAGCTTCTATTATAAGTTACTATCCCTCAATATCTGAGTTTGTTGCTGCGAAACATAATGCAGCATTTATACTGGGTCCTTCTTCGGACTTCATAATTCCCTTTTTGCTTAAGGCCTTAGCTACTACATTAGCCTTGCTCGGTAACCTTGAATATCACGGTCTTAATCCTTCAATGTTCAAACCATTTTCCTATCTTCATGTTCAACTTTTTCTAATGAAGAGATAAATAAAACACTTGTAATCCGATCTAATTTAAAAATTTTCTCCATTTAAATAATGTCTCCAAGTCTTGATTGCATGAATCACAATTGTTTACTCCAATCATGAGTTGGGTAACTCTTCTCATGCTCTTTCAGTTTTCTTGAAGCATATGAAATCGCTTATTTATCTTACATAAACCCGCATCCTAGATCCTCTGGTGCTGGAACGATCAAGATGGGAGCTGATATCAATCTTACTTTAGAATCTGGAAATATTCTTCACCCTTGTCAGTCAAGTTAAACTCATCTCCTTTCCTGGTTAGCTTGGTAAGAGGTATTGCGATCTTAGAGTGGTCCTCCAAAAATCGTCTGTAATAACCAGCTAACCCAAGAAACTTCTGATCTTCGCAATATTCTTCAGGTGTTTCTCACCATACAATTGCTTCTATCTTCATTGGGTCCACTTTAATCCCTTTTTATGATGCTACATGATCTAAGGAGATCACTTTGTTTAATCAGGTCTCATATTTCTTGGAATTGGCATAAGCTTTTCACTTCTCAGCTATTGTGAAGTTGTTCTAAAATCCATTGTATGATTTGCTTCATTCTTGGACTCAACCAAATATCATCTATGAAAACTACGACCGACGTGTCCAACATGTCATGAAACACCCAATTCATCAGTTCCATAAAGATGTAAGGGCATTGGTTAATCCAAACGTCAAAATCGATAACTCATAATGTCCAATCCCGACTTTAATAGCTATCTTCGAGATATTTCTGTCTAAATTCTTCAGCTGATGCTTTTTTGATCGAAGATCAATCTTAGAAAATACCTTTGCTCCTTGCAACTATTTAAACAAGTCATCGATCTGAGGTAGTAGATATCGATTCTTGATCTTGAACTTATTTAGTTCCCGGTAGTCTATGCATAATCTGACACTACCATCCTTCTTCTTTACGAGTTGCGTTGGCGCTCTCCGTGATACAATACTTAGCTGATTAGGACCTTGGTCTAGTAACTCTTGTAGTTGAGTCTCAATTCCTTCAATTCTATAAGAGCTATTCATAGGTGCCTTTGACACAAGTATCGTTCTTGGGTAACAAGTCGATGACGAACTCGGTCACTTAATCAGGTGGTAACCCGATAAGTTTCCTGGAAATACATCAGGAAATTCACGCATCAAATCAATATCTTCCATCTGTGGTGCTTCTTTGGTAACGTATACCACAAATACCATATATCCAAATCATTTCTCTTCAAAGCATCTCTTCGCCTTTAGCATAGAGCGGATCAGCTTTCACTTCCTAGGCAACATACTCCCAATGATACTAAATCATATGCCGTTTTTATTCTTGAATGATAACCTCTTCTATGCACATAATCACTTGTAGAGTGTTGAGACAACCAGTCTATCCCCAAGATGACATCAAAGTCTGCCATCTCAAGTCTAATTAGGTTGCGTCCAAATTCCATCCATCCATACGATTTGGACTTCGTTCATAACACTCATCCAATTGAACATCTAGTCCAAAAAGACTTGAACTAGAAAATATGGAGTAACGGTCTTAAGAGCTTGTCTAGTTTCTTCATCTCTTAAGACTATCGTCAAGATCTCATATCCCAAATCTATTTATGAGCATTAGGGTATATGCTTATAATTTCATTAATTCAGCCAAACTACTTTGGTCTTTACTTAATCATATCCCTCAACATTGGGCATAACTCAATTATCATTGTATTAAATCGAGTACTACTTATGCCATGACTTTATCCTTGTATCCACTCTTAAATTTGCTTTTAGGAATCTTCTACCTTGTCAAAAATTCATACCGATATAACCATCTTTAACTCTACTTTAAGTGCTATCTATTTCTTTACTGGCTACTCTTAATAGTTCCCACATTTTCTCATGCACTCTTTTATAGACATGATTCATATCCATCCATTTAGCAATCTCAAAACAAATCCTCTATTACTTCATCTGAGGTTCATTGGCTATGACATTTAATCTGAATTTAATCATCTTTCTTCCAATAATTCCATTATCACTAAACATTTTTATCATCAAAGATCAGGGAGTGTATGAATCAAAATGTTCATCAAAAAGTGATTCACTTCCTTTCGTCGATTTAGCATAATGACAAACACTTGCTTTATCTGGTGAACCTAGGTTTAAAGAATCAGGAGTAAATCTGTAGTAATCCAACCGACATCCAAAGGTCGTTAGGTTGCACGGTGGCCCAAATACATGGAAATAGAGGTTCTACAGCTCTTAACCTCATGGTTACAGGTTCTATCAAGTATATAATGCCATTGGTCGAGGCACTACAGGAGTAAATCTGGAGAAAGATTTCGCACATCAGTAAATCAGGTATAATCTGGAGAAAAATTTCGTACATCAATAAATCAGGTATAAATCAGAAGATGTACGCTCAACCCGATTAAATATTTAACTATTCATTCAGTTCATATCTCTGTTCATGTTATTGATCATGAGAGTGGTTCAGATTGGTATAATCAAGACTAAGACTAAAGAAACAATATTTGTAACTCCAATTGACAGGTTAAATCAAGAAGGTATCCTATCAAGGTACGAGAATTAAAATCAAGTATGTGCATCCTCTATAATCATAAGAGTAAGTCAATAATGCACGCATCCTATATAAACATATCCACTTACATGGCCATTATCCTCTTATCTCTGTTTGGATTTAGCCCGAGAACTTTTCCTTTATCTCTACAGGGGTTTTGGCATTACTAGCCATTTTCCTTCTTCCTCTGTCTTACATCGAGTTTCACATCTTGTGAGTACCAACTCGGTATTCTAATTTTCTGCTTTACAGAAGCTCCCTTCTTGCTACTGTACTATATCCTTGTATACTTGGATAACTACCCAACTTATAGATAATACCCAAATTTTGTTTGTTTATTGGGATAATTTTTTGTCTTCTCTTTCCGTGTGAGTGTATATATATGGTTTCACCTTTTATATATACATTATCGTCTTGTTTAGGTTCTGTCTCAACCAACACAGGTGCTTATTGTGTGTTTGTATTAAAGCTTTTAATTTATCCTAACTCAGTTCATGGACTCTAGTGGAAGTACTCAGGTTTAATGGGTAAGGCCTACGAGAGCTCTGATACCAAGTTGTCACACCCCAATTTTGGTCTAACCATAATGGTGTGATGAACCGTCAATAAAACAACGGTTCAACCAGGATCTCAAAATAGGCTATCCCACATATGATAAACCAAAACACATTCCACATTAATCAAAGGTAATAAAATAAATAGCGGAAGTCTTACAGATAATGAACTGAGAAATTTTAACTGTGATACTCATAAATAAAATATGCAATTATGTTGTTTCAACCGAGACATAAATAAATAAATATCGAATACATGTCTTTACTAAATCCAAATAAATAAAATAAAATCTAATCGAATACGCATGAGTTGCACTCGCAAGAGGAGTCATGCGTATCCACTATGTCTTCAGCTTCCATTGTCGCCACATGCCCGTACACAGGAGCGTTCATGTAATCCTCAACGGTGGTACCTGCATCATCAACTAAAAGTATTCGAATTCGAAAGGGTGAGCACACATCACGGCTCAGTGAGCAAACAAAACAATGCAACAATACATATGCATGCAATCAATTCATATCTTTGGTCTGGTTTAAAGTTTGCAATGTACTATAGAAAGGATAGTTGGCCGCCGCACCTCTATACACGAGTGTGTGGAAACGCCCAATGAAAATGGCACTGACGCCCCACATACACCCACCATGGACAATATACACCCCATGAAAACAGCATGGCTGTACCGGTTGCCCATACCAACACGTAAGCCCCTGTTGGCGAGGGCTTGCAAACTGGGCTCGCAACTAACCAACCCTAATGCCAAACAATGTATCCAAGGCCTCACCCCAGCATCCCTCAATACATTCATAGAGATAGAGCTAGGGTCTGGTGACCAGGCTGAACCACAATGCCATGTCCCCCCCGATACCCTACGACATATTAGTTCCGCTAAGGTAATGGCGATACGACGATGTTAGTGGACAAGACTTGAGTAGAGATAGAGCTAGAGTCTGGTGACCAGGCTGAACCACAATGCCACGTCCTCCCCCTGATGCTCCCCTCGCATCAAGCACACTAACACTTGCTTAGTGGACATGACTTGAATAGACCATGGCACAATATACACCCCATGAAGAACGGTCATGGCTGTACCGGTTGATACCATCCATACCCGCACCATATACACTAGCCAAACACAAACATTCACATGCCTATTCCTATCATCATCATCATCATCATGTTATAAACAATAAAGTAAATATGCATGAACAAATAATAGAAATATTGGATGACATGTTAAATGCACATACAAGCATACACGCATAGAATCAATAAGGCATTAGACTCAAGAAATAAAACAGTTTATTATTAACCAGTTAGTTTAGGTCTTGTTCCCTCACCTTAGCTTGTTAATAGATCATGTTCCAAGCTTTAGAATCACCTTTATAATGTTATTATATTGCTAAAAGACCTAACAAAGTCGATAGAATTTAATTAGAATTTATTCGGAATTTAAAAACCATTCTGTTAACTGAGGGTCGGAGGTAGGGTCGGAGTCATGATCGACCCTGGGTGCGACCCTCCCCCTAATCTGAACTTCCCGAACACTGAGGGTCGATGCTAGGGTCGGATCTGCCATCGACCCTAGGTGCGACCCTCCATGGTTTGAGTCGAAAAGATCAGATTTTGTCCATTCTTCCATGTTTGGGTCCTATGGCTTACTTCCATAATCCATTCTATACATGTTCTATGGTTTAGAACTATACTTTATTCACCTACATGGTTTTAATGATCTCCTCCATGGTTTTTCATGAACACCTAACCATGGATGGATGATTTGGGTTTCTTCTAAATCATATCATCTTCATAAACCATTCTAAAGTCTTAAATAATTCATGGGGAATGTATCCATACCTTAGTTTTGCTGAGATTCAGAGTTTCTCTGAATTTCCTCTTCTTTCTTAGCCTTTTCTTCAAGTTTTCCTTCTCTTCTTATCTTCCTTCTCTTCTCTTTCTCTCAATCCAATTAGGGTTGTAAAGGGAGTGAAAGAGGCTTAGGGACGTCCTATTTATAGAGTAAAACCTCCCAAAATAAGTTCCATTAAGTTTAGGAAAGGTTCCAATCGAAATTAGGAAGGTTTCCAAATTTTCGGTTCGTGTTGTTTTTTCCCGAATACCGAGGGTCGATGGTGAGGGTCGATGGGAGGGTCGGACAACTCATAGACCCTGCGACCCATGGTTGAGGGTCGATGGTGAGGGTTGATGGGAGGGTCGGACCTGCCTGTTAAAACCTGCGACCCTACCCTCATTTTGACTGTTTTTGGGTAAATTTTCATATTGGGTCTTGGGTTTCTTCACACACATTGTCCACTTGGCTCGACCATGATATGTAGACGGGTCCCGACATGAAATATAAGGTTAGGCCGGGTTCATGGCGTGCGGGTCTTACATGACTGAAGACTTAACATTTGAAGTAGTGCCTGTGATGCTCTCAAGCCGAAAGGTACAACAACTTCGAAACAAGGATATCCATTATGTGAAGGTGCATTGGAGAAGCCAAAGTGTCGAAGAAATTACTTGGGAAGAGGAGAGCGCAATGAGGAAGGAGTATCCTAATCTTTTCGACGATCAAGGTACATTCAAATTTTGAGGCCAAAATTTCTTTTAAGGGTGGGGGAGTTGTAAGACCCGCACTCCGTAAACCCGGTCTAAACCTTGGTTTTGTGTCGTAGCAGGTCTTTCGATCATCACAGGGCCAGACGGGACGAGCGGATGACAAACAGGTACGAAATCCGACCCAAGACGATCAAATCAGCATGATTTTATGTTGATCGATCGATGGTACCGGTCTTGGTACAGGTCGACCGGTCAGCTCTGCGCAGCTGAGTGCGGAGATCCGAAAAATGACTTCTGAGGGTCCCACTTTCCTGATTTCAAATCCTAAGACCTTCCTAATCCTAATAGGGTTACTAAACCCTAATCCTAACCTATAAATACACCCTTAAACCTCCTCAAATCCTTTCCATTATCTCTTATAAACCTTAGAGAGGAGAAGGAGGTTGGAAAGGAGAAGGAGTTAGGAAGAAGAAGAAGGTGTCGCCATTACCGTTCGACGACGCTCACGTTACGCCCGACAATGGTAAGTGTTTTTAATCATTCTTCTTACTCTATGACTTTAGGTTGTGGTGTGGGTGGATCAATACCATGCAAAGTAGGTATTGATCTAAAACCCTAAATTGGCCAATAAACCCTAAGTTGCCGTCAAACCCTAGATTCGAGTTCCGAGATGATATTCATCGAAACGAAACTTGAATGAGTTGGGGATAACTCTAACTCCAAGATTAGACTTAGAATGGATAGGTAAAACCCTGGGAATCCATGGAAGATGATCGACGGTAGTCGAAAAACCCATGTATGGTCTTCCAGAGACATACCGGTCGATTATACCGGTTGCACACAGTGCGGCTGGTATGTTGCCACCGGTATCTTCCGGGAGGCTGGTCTGTGGGGACCGGCTGACCATACCGGTAGCCAGTCTTCCCCACAGAGCTGCGACCGGTACATGCCACCGGTCAGCTCTGTGAGGGTATTTTGTAACTTTGTTGGTTTTCGACCAACATGAAACCCTGAGAAGCTATTCTAATGAAACCCTAATAATATTGTAGGACTTTGTGATTTTTCGTTTGGATCTTGCGACGTGGAGCAAGCTAATAAACGAGCGTCAGGTAAGGGAATCTGACCTAAACCCTAATAATTAATGGA
>JAMYWD010000847.1:0-42643 GCA_028583415.1 Protea cynaroides | reverse complement strand
TTCTAAGAAGTTGCAAAGCATATTCTACTAAAGTTTATACTATTAAATCTTTAATTCTGACCTTATTAAATCTCTAATTCTGACCTAATGCATGATTAACTCTTTTGTACTTATCTGTGGAAATTTTCCACATCCACCCCCTTTATTTACCTATCAGGAGAAAATATTGTTGTGTCCTTCCAAATGCACAGAAGGCAACTGGTGATATTTTCACCACTATTGGTACAGAAATGGACCCGAGGCTGATCTGGCAGCTGATTGTACAAGTTCTGAATTTTGAAGTAAATGATATCAAAATCCATCCACAAAAACTAGAACATAATAGGCAATTCTATGTTATGGGGCTGCCATATTTCCTAAAGGCTCAAGTAGTAATAAATGCCAAAAGTAGTAATATTCATGTTGGCTTCATGAATATTAACTCCTACATACTATTATTTCTGCCTGGGTCTGGGTTGGGTATGATTGGGTCTGGGTTGGGTATGATAGGTTTGGTTTGAAGTCAAGTTCACAGAATGTTATGCATTTACTTTGTATATATTTATGATTTCGAAGAAAAAGAAATATCTTATAATGAGAAAACAAAGAATGATATCAAATGTCAAGAGTCAACAGATATTCTCATTGCTATCAGAAATTCCAGGGCACTGTCTTTCAATGTTTCTTGGGTTTTTATTCCCTGTTATAAAACACAGTGTTATTATTTGCTTGTCACAAATCTGTTATTACTGCACTTCATCTTAGCAAACCTAATTAAATGCTTAAACGGCACCAGTTTGCTGAATTTATTGCACCATTGTTTTCAGCTGAAGGATTATGTTTTCCATATCCTTTAAATCAGAAATATTAAAGGTGCTTCACTGCCCATGACCCTCAAGCTCCTGGAGCATGGACTCTTCCACTTTTGTCCCCTCTTGTGACTTACAGATCCCAGCTCTTGAAGAATTTTATCTCCATCCATAGTGATCTTGGTTTTTATTTGTCCAATTGCATATAAGCTTACTAGAATAAGCTAATTTCGGATATCTTCGACTAGAAATCTGTTCTTACACTTTCTATCACTTCTTACTCTGTCAAAGTTATTTTCTTATTCTTATATTCAAAAAAAAATTTCAAAATCTGTTCTTACACTTTCTATCACTTCTTGCACTATTTCGGATATCTTCAACTAGAAATCTACTAAAACTTTCTTTACGAAAATTGTAGCCACGTGACTTATCTTTCATTTTTCATTAGATTCAATTCAATACATTTGATGTGTATTAAGAAAATTGACGTCATTTTTCTGAAGTCACACAAATCTATCAATTTTTGCACAACTTGTGATTGCTTTTAAAATTGTGTAAACTCACTCTCTCAATCCATTCTTTTGAGAAGCCTAAGTTGGCTTACATTAGATATCTATAATAACTACCCAATATCCAAAAAATTATGGGCAAAAGAGAACCAGAGAAAGCACAAGTAATGTCCAAAGAATTGTGGTAAACGAGAACCAAAGAACGAACAAGTAAACTGTACTCTAAAGCCAAGAACAATTCTAAGGACTTATAATTAAAAATGCAAACTCATCAAGAATACAGATAAATAGCATAGTATATGCCTCAACCAAGGTTTTAACATGGGGACAACTCTGATTTGCATTGGATTGGAATCGATAGGAAATCAGCTAGAAACGATCAAAACCCTAGAAATTGGAATAGGAAGAAAAGGCAAACATTTCCACAAATTGTAAAAAAAAAATCAGAAATTCTAGTAGATCTAACCATAAAGTATCATTGATTTTTGGGAAAACCATATGGTTACCCACTTTTAGGTTTTAATTTACAAAAACTACATACTCTATGCTCGATGTTATATTACTTACAATGAATTTATATATTACAAAAATACACAAAACAGTATTTTTCGTATAATTTTTTTACAAAAATTTCTTTTCTTTTCTCAACCACAAGCCCAAGCGGGGATGTCACAAAAATTGAAGGTGACATCCACGTAGCAAAGAAAAAAAAAATAGAAGGTGACATCTGATGAAAAAAAAAAAAAACAAATCATGTGATGGATTGTGTCTGTCTATTGTGTTACAAAAAAAATGATGTAATAAATTTCAGTGGGGAATCCTCCAGATTCTAGAATGCATATATGTGGGATTTCTTAATAAAATGGGATTTCTTTTTTTTTTTTTTTTATTGTAAGGTTAATATAATTAGATGGTGTGTAACATGCATATGGAAGCCCCCAATATTTTTGGGCTTTTTCTAGCAAAAAAAAAATTATATATATATATATATATATATATATATATATATATATATATATATATATATATATATATATATATATATATATATATATATATATATATATATATATATATATATATATTGGGTTTTACCATACAAGAAGCAAGCAGTTTTGGTTAAGTATGAAACTCAAAAATCATCTATAGCATTTTGCCTTGTTAAACCTGTTTCTTAGCCTCCGTTTATTTAAAAAAAAAAAGTAGATGTAAAATTGTTTTTCCCACAATTAAAAGAAAGATAAGTGCGTTAATTGATTGGTTTTGGTTGGGCTTAATCAATTTTAATCGTTTTAAGACCCAAAATCGTCACTGTATTGTTTAACTAATTTGTCTTCATAGATCAAATATGAATCTACTTATAATTTGTTCAATTTTGAATGATTAAACCATCGCTTTTTCAAGTGATAAATAACAATTCCAACGTACTTATAGAATTGTGTCTTTTATAATCTTTAGTCGCTGGTCAACGTGGGAGAAAGGTCGTGTAGACAGTAAAGGAAATGAATGTATGCAATGTGAAAGACTTAATCTTAAATCGGTTGGAGAAAGATAGCGTTAGAGAGACTCACTCACTCTCTCTCTCTTTCTCTCTCTCTCCAATATATATATATATGAAAAGAGATGTCTCCTTTAGCAGAGGAGTTGTTGCGGTAGGTAATCGCTTAAACTTCCTCCGGTTGGTCGGACCTTCGAGAGATGATGCAAAAAGGCAAGTGAGGACGGGATCGAAAACCCTGAGACCATTCAGATGCCTAAATTAGAACCAAGCACAAGCAGTTGTGGAGCTTGGAATGAGAATACGAGCTCTAAGTAATGGGTCTAGCAATGAGAATTTGAGTGTAAAGAATAAAATCCGTTTACCTTAAGAGTGTACTGTATTTATAAAAGAGACATTGGGTGGTGTAAATTCAAATTTGCTCATGAGGGATTTGGCACGATTTGCTATTCTACCATAATTGTCATCCTTATTCCGAACACTTCGCCTAACTGAGTGAGCTGCTATGAGCTACCGTGCAAGCTAGAGATACAGAACGGATAAGGAATGTCAATCGCATCTCAATCCTGGATATCTCGCGGTTGGTTGAGGGCGCGCCAACTGGCAACCATTGGAGGAAGATATCTGGGGAGTCTTCTTGACGTTGAGATCTTCATAGTCAGATGACATCGCCAATTGGCTTTGCGCTATGAGTGGGGACGTGGGCGATCTGAGCCGACCCTAATCGCTATCTCGAGATCTTCGCAATCGAATCCTGATGTGGCTGATCACTCGTCTTCTTGCAATTGGAACGTGTTTTTTTTCTAATTGATGAGTCATTGTATCTTAAAAATAGTTTTACAATCAATTAGTCTCACATTGATTGAATAATGAAAATATTAAAGAGAAACAAGTATCAGAAGAGATGTAGAAACTTAAAAATACACCGGGCCCACTTGACCAGCCTTTAATTGTTGTAGATCGATTTAGGTCAATTTTGTATTTGATCGGTTTTAGATTGGGCCATTTTGATTTTCTGATCACACCAGTAGCGATTAATACATTAATTGACCATTTATTTCAATCTTTTTCAGTCAGTCATATCCATTTAAACAATGCATGCTGGGTTTTGATCAATCCAGATCCTGTCCGACTGCTGGGCTGCCGAGTGAGTTGGATCATTCGGCATACACCCATGCATCGGGATGTGCGCCGAGTGATCCCACACCGTCTTACCTACCTTGTGAAATTAGTAAGAAACTTGCTTTCATCTTTGCCATCGATTAAGCATGTCAATGGGGTAGGTCAACCAGTGTATTGCCTCACCCATCTCTAGTGGATAGGGTATGCTATCATTATCGATGAGTCAGGGTCAATTGTGATATTGCAAAACTGGGAGGTCATTGGCCCCTCAGAATTGGTAAGTCCTATGCACGTGTAAGGTGGGGCATGTTAGGGTTGAACAATATGTAAACAACTCAGCTTGATATTGGGAAAATCCAACCTACGTAACTTCCAAGTCTTCTTTGACTCTAGTGGACAACAACCCCACAATTCTTTCATTTATGAAGTAGTTTACAATTCTTTTAAAAAAATAAAAATAGCGCAGGACAATTGACAAGATTGGTTGGTCAATTGACAGAACATATCATGTTGAAAAATGATTTTTTTTTTTTTTTTTGAGTGGGGGGCGGGGTGTTGGGTTGAGCAAGCACAAACTGAGAGTCAAATTGGATCCACGGTTTAAGAACCCGGAATTGCGTTATGATTACCGAATTGATCGGGAGTCGGTTGAAATCGTCTGGAACTCTATAAATTAGAATATGGAAGAAGAGTAGAAGATTTGTCCAAAACTATGATTTTTTTGGACTTTTTAATTAGGGCAATTACTATTGTTCCCTTGTATTCAACATGTATTTACTGGCTCACTCCCAATTTTTTTAAAAGTAAAAACATGTTTGATAAAATCCAATCTAAAATATGCTATGGATTTATTGGGAGCACAAACTTATTTGATAAACACCAATTTGGAATGTGCTCCAGAACATATTGAAAGCAAAATTACGTTTAATATACATTAATCTAGAATCCAAATCATTTTAAATAAAATTACAAGAAATGACATTTATAGATATTGAATTACATTAAAATGAACCATATATTCATGAATACATATTTTCAAATCTGACTTAATATCAACGCATTACATTCAATAACAATGTCCTCAGTACTTCCATGCATGTTGTATAAATAATAAAGTATGTCAAAAACAACATCTATATAGTTATGAATATAATGACTCCATGTAATGACTCCATGTACTGGGTATAAAATAAACTGATCAAAATGCACTTCATGATGTAAATATTCGGTTATCTCAGTCACATACAACAGCTGATTGCACTGAGATAAGAGCTCTTCAGTTCCATTGTACTTATCCACCCAAAAAAATGATTGTACATGATCATGCTTCGTTGGACAAGTGTAAAATAGTCAACTAGGATTTTTTTTTTTCATTAGAGATGCTCGCACTAACATCCTCCCCCCATCCCACAAACATGCATCAGAGGATGATACTCAGCCATCTATCTACAAATGTCAAAGTAAGGTTAACACACGGATTATGCATGTATTCAATTTCCACTAAAATCAAGAGCTATGATACTGAAAAAAAAAATTGAATAATTTAGGGTCTACAAATTGTTCACACTTCACTTAATAAAAAGGAGTATGGTCAAATTAAATGTTATTACAAATCAAATCTCTACTAAACCATGTCGTCTAGCCAATTGATTGGTAATATGTACCCTAAATGCATTAATCTAGTTAGTTGTTCCAATCAAAGAACCTTGATCTGACACCACATCATCATCATCATCATCTCCTAACTCAGCATATCATCATTTTGCATGGGATCCAATGCATCGTAGCACTAGCCTAGTAAATTCTTTGTCCGCAAGTTGCTCATCTTTAAAAAAAATTATGGAGAGCACAACATGCAAGGACAATATAACCCTAAAGTTTGAGAGGATATGATGGCATTTATTTTAAAATTGAAAAACGAGCCTTCAACACCCCAAATGCTCGTTCTATTACATTACTTAAAGAAGAATATTTATGGTTAAACAATTCCTTGGGAGTCCTAAGTTCTCGTCTAGCTCCCCTAAAATAACACTAGTGATATCGATATCCTTTGAATGATGTCATCTAACCATGTAGAATCGGATATATTGAATCTATGGCGTAATACTTGCCTATGCCATTGTGAACAAACCAAAATAAGATATACAGAACCTAAATAAAGAATTTCAAAACCCCTAACCCAGAAAAAAAAACCCTAAATACGATGTATTGGAATTAACAAAACAATGTACTTTTGACTTCGAACTTGTTCGGAAGATGAACCACCTTGAGATTCACCTGCAAAATTAACATGCAAATAATGAGATATTTCAACGGGAACAAATCAGAGGAGAGAGAGAGAGAGAGAGAGAGAGAGAGAGAGAGAAGCGAAGAGGGAATAGGTAGAATCCAAACCTAGAAGAGTTCTTCGTTGGTTAGAGAACTTACAAAGGACAAGAAAGGGTTCTTCGTTGGTTAGAGAACTTGCAGAGGAGAAGAAAGGGTTGGTGAGAGAGATAGGTCACGTGTGAGAGGAGGGCTCGGGAAAAGTCTAGGATGATTCTTTTAAGATGGGAGCTCTTTTTCTCCTTGCTTCTATTTTTTAACTACGCACAAGTTACTCTGGCCAAGCGAGAGCTTCTTTTTTCGCTCTCATTTTTTTGCTCTGGGAGTAAATTTTCAAACTGGTTCATTCTCTGGGAGCTAGAATTAGATTGGATTTACCCAATGGGATTCTACTCCCAAATGACTCCTTGGGAGTCGAAATCACTGGGATCTAGGATCTGAAGAGTTATCCAACGGGACCTCAATCTCCCATGTCCCAAACTTCTTATCTAGGATCCCAGAAGGCAGCTTCACCTATTTTTCTTCCATGGTATTTCAAAATATCCAAATTACCCCTCATTTACACATGCCCACCGGTTTCTTTCGTTGCCAAATAAAACCGGTTTAATTATAATGGTTTAAATCATACTAATTGCTAAATTGAACTAATGAAATAATGAAGGGTAATCCATCTTCTCTTACATTCGGTCTCTTAACATCCTCTAGAATAGATTATTACACTCAAGAACTCAGCTTCTAATTGTTTTTTTTTTTTTCCTTTGTAGAATAATATATTTGTTTCAAAATTCGTCAGAAATAGATGCATAGGGCCCAAGTTGTCACTTGCAGAGGGTCAGAGACAATAATGAATTACTCATTCAGATTGTTTGTGGTTCCATTAGAAGACTTACAGAAGAAATCATTGATCCTACTGGTATCAGAGCTTGTAAATGTCTCTGCTTCTGTGCAGCAAATATACTCATTTAGAAGCCTTCCAACATCTTAGCATCTTCTGCTTCTTTCTGATGTTCCACCACTGGCATTAATTGATTAGAAGTAATCTCTTTCTGCTCCCCATAATCATGATTCCTTTTAGGCATTTCAACATTAGTAGCTTAGACTGGAGCTCTCAGATTTGCTCTTTTACTGATAACTCTTTTCTGCACCTATGAATGCAGCTAAATGTTTCATTGCTAGTGTAGCCCCCTCCTTACCATCAAGATAAGCAATGATTGCTCCTTGACATGAATAAGACGGACAATAGAAGTTACCCTTGTCATCAAAACCAGATGGGGGTCCCAAGCAACTCTCATGACCCATAATCTGGTAGGAATTTACACTGCAAATCAACAGTTGGCCACCTTTTCTACACTTGCTTCTTAATGTTTTCTTACTAATATTGCCTAAGAATCATGATCATACATGCATCGGAAATTCAAAAATCTATGCTACCCTTCAGCAACAAATATTATATCAGTCACATTTAAGAATAGTGTTCTATCAGAATGCTTGTCATTGCTTGATTTTTCTCTTTCATCACGTCTCTTATGTCTGTCTTCAGTTTCATTTGAAACATTTTTCTTGGATTCATGTGGATGTGATATAACTATCTCATTATTATCTTCAGCATTATCGAAATTGTTTCGCTAGGAAATAACTTGATTTGAAAGTAATGTTATTTTATCATTCTTGTCATTCCATGACATATTATGCTGGATTTCACAATCAATATTGTCATTCTTAGGCCTCTTTATGTCATTTATTTGGAGTATACATATAGTTTTGTAACGACAGATGCCTATAAAGTTTCAAGGCAATAAAATAAACCTTGGAGTTAATTATTAAATTGATTCTATAAAGTTGGGTTTGTCTCAATTGAAGTTCATCAGAAAATGAACAATTCATTGTAATACATGAAAGGAAGTGTCCTAGTTATGGGACATGTACCGCCATGACTCATGGGTTGAAATTTTTTACTTTAAACATAAAGAAGAAGTCCATAAGAAAATATCTGAAAAATTAATGTATAATCGTACATCAAATTAACAACTCTATTTGTGGCATATCATGCTACAATACAGAACAAGTAGAAATATATAAGTGGGGTAGCCCACCTTACTACACATACATTCCATCTCATTAGAGTATTGAGTTGTGTCTTGTATTCTGCAGGGTTCATATAGTTATTGGAGTTGTATTTGTATTTGGGTTTAGGTCCATTACATTTACAAGGGGTTAATCTATAATTATGTAAGATTAGGGTTTTTAGGGAGCCTTTATATTTTCTCTATAGGCAAATCTCTAAGCAAGGTCTGAGCAAAAAAAAATATTTTGTCAAGTGGAAAGAGGTGTAGAGTTTTCTTGGGAATAAAAAAATTCTCTGATTCTCTTGGGTGGAGATAGGCATTCCGCGTTTGGGTGTGCTGAATCACGCTAAATCCTATTTTTACCAAACTTGAAGAAGATCATGAGTTGGTGTTATTAATTGTCATAATAAGCTCTATCATCGTGAGGGAACTTCTCTTTTCTTCCCCTTTGTTTCCATGTCTCATAGTGAATCCATTGCAGGGGAAAGCTGATATTAATACAGCCCATGCGCATGCTATAGACAAGGAAGAGCGGCCAATCCGGATATCAGCCCATATTCAGACGTAGGTCCATTTCTTCTCAAGCCCACATAGCCCAAGGACAGCTCAAGACCAAGAACCTGCCTTGGAGCAAGGCCACCCCTATTCTGGCCCATTTGATGACAACATGGACCAAGACTAGACAGTCATGGTCTCTCTCTCCTCTTGGTCTTCCATACACCGCACATTTTTCTATTCACATTCTTGGGTTACATGTCCTTTAGAGTCTTCTACCTTGGAGCTTGCATCAATGCACATGGACAGCCCCTACGCATTGGAACTGTTCCTTATTTATGTTAATTTTGGATTTTTTTTTCTTTTTTAAACTTCAAGTTTGTATTTTTAGTCCTAGGATTGTAAGGGCATGATTATTATTTTCTATGCTCTGTGTAATCTATATAAGACCACCGAATTTAGCTTGTAAGACTATAAATTTGATAAATAAATTTTGTCTAAATGCAATACCTTGAACCTAGAAGAGTCTTTTAAATCTTGAAAAAGTTTCACTCCATCCTAAAAGAATTGAAATTTTAATCTTCATCTACATCCTAGAAGAGTTGTAGACAATCCTTGGAGATGATTTACATCCTAAAAAAAAATTAAGTTCCTCTACCTTTACTCTGTCAAAGTTATTTTCTTATTCTTATATTCAAAAAAAAAATTCAAAATCTGTTCTTACACTTTCTATCACTTCTTGCACTATTTCGGATATCTTCAACTAGAAATCTACTAAAACTTTCTTTACAAAAATTGTAGCCACATGACTTATCTTTCATTTTCCAATAGAATCAATTCAATACATTTGATGTCTATTAAGAAAATTGACGTCATTTTTCTTAAGTCACACAAATCTATCAATTTTTGCACAACTTGTGATTGCTTTTAAAATTGTGTAAACTCACTCTCTCAATCCATTCTTTTGAGAAGCCTAAGTTGGCTTACATTAGATATCCATAATAACTACCCAATATCCAAAAAATTATGGGCAAAAGAGAACCAGAGAAAGCACAAGTAATGTCCAAAGAATTGTGGTAAACGAGAACCAAAGAACGAACAAGTAAACTGTACTCTAAAGCCAAGAACAATTCTAAGGACTTATAATTAAAAATGCAAACTCATCGAGAAGACAGATAAATAGCATAGTATATGCCTCAACCAAGGTTTTAACATGGGGACAACTCCGATTTGCACTGGATTGGAATCGATAGGAAATCAGCTAGAAACGATCAAAACCCTAGAAATTGGAATAGGAAGAAAAGGCAAACATTTCCACAAATTGTAAAAAAAAATCAGAAATTCTAGTAGATCTAACCATAAAGTATCATTGATTTTTGGGAAAACCATATGGTTACCCACTTTTAGGTTTTAATTTACAAAAACTACATACTCTATGCTCGATGTTATATTACCTACAATGAATTTATATATTACAAAAATACACAAAACAGTATTTTTCGTATAATTTTTTTACAAAAATTTCTTTTCTTTTCTCAACCACAAGCCCAAGCGGGGATGTCACAAAAATTGAAGGTGACATCCACGTAGCAAAGAAAAAAAATAGAAGGTGACATCTGATGAAAAAAAAAAATAAAAAAAACAAATCATGTGATGGATTGTGTCTGTCTATTGTGTTACAAAAAAAATGATGTAATAAATTTCAGTGGGGAATCCTCCAGATTCTAGAATGCATATATGTGGGATTTCTTAATAAAATGGGATTTTTTTTTTTTTTTTATTGTAAGGTTAATATAATTAGATGGTGTGTAACATGCATATGGAAGCCCCCAATATTTTTGGGCTTTTTCTAGCAAAAAAAAAATTATTATATATATATATTGGGTTTTACCATACAAGAAGCAAGCAGTTTTGGTTAAGTATGAAACTCAAAAATCATCTATAGCATTTTGCCTTGTTAAACCTGCTTCTTAGCCTCCGTTTATTTTAAAAAAAGTAGATGTAAAATTGTTTTTCCCACAATTAAAAGAAAGATAAGTGTGTTAATTGATTGGTTTTGGTTGGGCTTAATCAATTTTAATCGTTTTAAGACCCAAAATCGTCACTGTATTGTTTAACTAATTTGTCTTCATAGATCAAATATGAATCTACTTATAATTTGTTCAATTTTGAATGATTAAACCATCGCTTTTTCAAGTGATAAATAACAATTCCAACGTACTTATAGAATTGTGTCTTTTATAATCTTTAGTCGCTGGTCAACGTGGGAGAAAGGTCGTGTAGACAGTAAAGGAAATGAATGTATGCAATGTGAAAGACTTAATCTTAAATCGGTTGGAGAAAGATAGCGTTAGAGAGACTCACTCACTCTCTCTCTCTCTTTCTCTCTCTCTCTCTCTCCAATATATATATATATATGAAAAGAGATGTCTCCTTTAGCAGAGGAGTTGTTGCGGTCGGTAATCGCTTAAACTTCCTCCGGTTGGTCGGACCTTCGAGAGATGATGCAAAAAGGCAAGTGAGGACGGGATCGAAAACCCTGAGACCATTCAGATGCCTAAATTAGAACCAAGCACAAGCAGTTGTGGAGCTTGGAATGAGAATACGAGCTCTGAGTAATGGGTCTAGCAATGAGAATTTGAGTGTAAAGAATAAAATCCGTTTACCTTAAGAGTGTACTGTATTTATAAAAGAGACATTGGGTGGTGTAAATTCAAATTTGCTCATGAGGGATTTGGCACGATTTGCTATCCTACCGTAATTGTCATCCTTATTCCGAACACTTGGCCTAACTGAGGCCTAACTGAGCTGCTATGAGCTACCGTGTGAGCTAGAGATACAGAACGGATAAGGAAAGTCAATCGCATCTCAATCCTAAATATCTCGCGATTGGTTGAGGACGCGCCAACTGGCAACCATTGGAGGAAGATATCTGGGGAGTCTGGAGTCTTCTTGACGTTGAGATCTTCATAGTCAGATGACATCGCCAATTGGCTTTGCGCTATGAGTGGGGACGTGGGCGATCTGAGCCGACCCTAATCGCTATCTCGAGATCTTCGCAATCGAATCCTGATGTGACTGATCACTCGTCTTCTTGCAATTGGAACGTGTTTTTTTCTAATTGATGAGTCATTGTATCTTAAAAATAGTTTTACAATCAATTAGTCTCACATTGATTGAATAATGAAAATATTAAAGAGAAACAAGTATCCGAACAGATGTAGAAACTTAAAGATACACCGGGCCCACTTGACCAGCCTTTAATTGATCTAGATCGATTTAAGTCAATTTTGTATTTGATCGGTTTTAGATTGGGCCATTTTGATTTTCTGATCACACCAGTAGCGATTAATACATTTAAGAAGTAGCGATTAATACATTAATTGACCATTTATTTCAATCTTTTTCAGTCAGTCCTATCCATTTAAACAATGCATGCTGGGTTTTGATCAATCCAGATCCTGTCCGACTGCTGGGCTGCCGAGTGAGTTGGATCATTCGGCATACACCCATGCATCGGGATGTGCGCCGAGTGATCCCACACCGTCTTACCTACCTTGTGAAATTAGTAAGAAACTTGCTTTCATCTTTGCCATCGATTAAGCATGTCAATGGGGTAGGTCAAGTGGTCAACCAGTGTATTGCCTCACCCATCTCTAGTGGATAGGGTATGCTATCATTATCGATGAGTCAGGGTCAATTGTGATATTGCAAAACTGGGAGGTCATTGGCCCCTCAGAATTGTTAAGTCCTATGCACGTGTAAGGTGGGGCGTGTTAGGGTTGAACAATATGTAAACAACTCAGCTTGATATTGGGAAAATCCAACCTACGTAACTTCCAAGTCTTCTTTGACTCTAGTGGACAACAACCCCACAATTCTTTCATTTATGAAGTAGTTTACAATTCTTTTAACAAAATAAAAATAGCGCAGGACAATTGACAAGATTGGTTGGTCAATTGACAGAACATATCATGTTGAAAAATGATTTGGTTGGGTTGAGCAAGCAGAGAGTCAAATTGGATCCACGGTTTAAGAACCCGGAATTGCGTTATGATTACCGAATTGACCGGGAGTCGGTTGAAATCGTCTGGAACTCTATAAATTAGAATATGGAAGAAGAGTAGAAGATTTGTCCAAAACTATGATTTTTTTGGACTTTTTAATTAGGGCAATTACTATCGTTCCCTTGTATTCAACATGTATTTACTGGCTCACTCCCAATTTTTTTAAAAGTAAAAACATGTTTGATAAAATCCAATCTAAAACATGCTATGGATTTATTGGGAGCACAAACTTATTTGATAAACACCAATTTGGAATGCGCTCCAGAACATATTGAAAGCAAAATGAAGTTTAATATACATTAATCTGGAATCCAAATCATTTTAAATAAAATTACAAGAAATGACATTTATAGATATTGAATTACATTAAAATGAACCATATATTCATGAATACATATTTTCAATTCTGACTTAATATCAACGTATTACATTCAATAACAATGTCCTCAGTACTTCCATGCATGTTGTATAAATAATAAAGTATTTTCAAAACAACATCTATATAGTTATGAATATAATGACTCCATGTACTGGGTATAAAATAAACTGATCAAAATGCACTTCATGATGTAAATATTCGGTTATCCCAGTCACAGACAACAGCTGATTGCACTGAGATAAGAGCTCTTCAGTTCCATTGTACTTATCCACCCAAAAAAATGATTGTACATGATCATGCTTCGTTGGACAAGTGTAAAATAGTCAACTAGGATTTTTTTTTTTTTTTTTCATTAGAGATGCTTGCACTAACATCCTCCCCCCATCCCACAAACATGCATCAGAGGATGATACTCAGTCATCTATCTACAAATGTCAAAGTAGGGTTAACACACGGATTATGCATGTATTCAATTTCCACTAAAATCAAGAGCTATGATACTGAAAAAAAAAATTGAATAATTTAGGGTCTACAAATTGTTCACACTTCACTTAATAAAAAGGAGTATGGTCAAATTAAATGTTTTTACAAATCAAATCTCTACTAAACCATGTCGTCTAGCCAATTGATTGGTAATATGTACCCTAAATGCATTAATCTAGTTAGTTGTTCCAATCAAAGAACCTTGATCTGACACCACATCATCATCATCATCATCATCTCCTAACTCAGCATATCATCATTTTGCATGGGATCCAATGCATCGTAGCACTAGCCTAGTAAATTCTTTGTCCGCAAGTTGCATCTTTAAAAAAATTATGGAGAGCACAACATGCAAGGACAATATAACCCTAAAGTTTGAGAGGATATGATGGCATTTATTTTAAAATTGAAAAACGAGCCTTCAACACCCCAAATGCTCGTTCTATTACATTACTTAAAGAAGAATATTTATGGTTAAACAATTCCTTGGGAGTCCTAAGTTCTCGTCTAGCTCCCCTAAAATAACACTAGTGATATCGATATCCTTTGAATGATGTCATCTAACCATGTAGAATCGGATATATTGAATCTATGGCGTAATACTTGCCTATGCCATTGTGAACAAACCAAAATAAGATATACAGAACCTAAATAAAGAATTTCAAAACCCCTAACCCAAAAAAAAAAAACCCTAAATACGATGTATTGGAATTAACAAAACAATGTACTTTTGACTTCAAACTTGTTCGGAAGATGAACCACCTTGAGATTCACCTGCAAAATTAACATGCAAATAATGAGATATTTCAACGGGAACAAATCAGAGGAGAGAGAAAGAGAGAGAGAGAGAGAGAGAGAGAGAGAGAGAGAGAGAGAGAGAGAGAGAGAGGAGAAGAGAAGAGGGAATAGGTAGAATCCAAACCTAGAAGAGTTCTTCGTTGGTTAGAGAACTTACAGAGAACAAGAAAGGGTTCTTCGTTGGTTAGAGAACTTGCAGAGGAGAAGAAAGGGTTGGTGAGAGAGATAGGTCACGTGTGAGAGGAGGGCTCGGGAAAAGTCTGGGATGATTCTTTTAAGATGGGAGCTCTTTTTCTCCTTGCTTCCATTTTTTAACTACGCCCAAGTTACTCTGGCCAAGCGAGAGCTTCTTTTTTCGCTCTCATTTTTTTGCTCTGGGAGTAAATTTTCAAACTGGTTCATTCTCTGGGAGCTAGAATCAGATTGGATTTACCCAATGGGATTCTACTCCCAAATGACTCCTTGGGAGTCGGAATCACTGGGATCCAGGATCTGAAGAGTTATCAAACGGGACCTCAATCTCCCATGTCCCAAACTTCTTTTCTAGGAACCCAGAAGGCAGCTTCACCTATTTTTCTTCCATGGCATTTCAAAATATCCAAATTACCCCTCATTTACACATGCCCACCGGTTTCTTTCGTTGCCAAATAAAACCGGTTTAATTATAATGGTTTAAATCATACTAATTGCTAAATTGAACTAATGAAATAATGAAGGGTAATCCATCTTCTCTTACATTCGGTCTCTTAACATCCTCTAGAATAAATTATTACACTCAAGAACTCAGCTTCTAATTGTTTTTTTTTTCCTTTGTAAAATAATATATTTGTTTCAAAATTCCTTAGAAATAGATGCATAGGGCCCAAGTTGTCACTTGCAGAGGGTCAGAGACAATAATGAATTACTCATTCAGATTGTTTGTGGTTCCATTAGAAGACTTACAGAAGAAATCATTGATCCTACTGGTATCAGAGCTTGTAAATGTCTCTGCTTCTGTGCAGCAATTATACTCATTTAGAAGCCTTCCAACATCTTAGCATCTTCTGCTTCTTTCTGATGTTCCACCACTGGCATTAATTGATTAGAAGTAATCCCTTTCTGCTCCCCTAATCATGATTCCTTTTAGGCATTTCAACATTAGTAGCTTAGACTGGAGCTCTCAGATTTGCTCTTTTACTGATAACTCTTTTCTGCACCTATGAATGCAGCTAAATGTTTCATTGCTAGTGTAGCCCCCTCCTTACCATCAAGATAAGCAATGATTGCTCCTTGACATGAATAAGACGGACAATAGAAGTTACCCTTGTCATCAAAACCAGATGGGGGTCCCAAGCAACTCTCATGACCCATAATCTGGTAGGAATTTACAATGCAAATCAACAGTTGGCCACCTTTTCTACACTTGCTTCTTAATGTTTTCTTACTAATATTGCCTAAGAATCATGATCATACATGCATCGGGAATTCAAAAATCTATGCTACCCTTCAGCAACAAATATTATATCAGTCACATTTAAGAATAGTGTTTTATCAGAATGCTTGTCATTGCTTGATTTTTCTCTTTCATCACGTCTCTTATGTCTGTCTTCAGTTTCATTTGAAACATTTTTCTTGGATTCATGTGGATGTGATATAACTATCTCATTATTATCTTCAGCATTATCGAAATTGTTTCTCTAGGAAATAACTTGATTTGAAAGTAATGTTATTTTATCATTCTTGTCATTCCATGACATATTATGCTGGATTTCACAATCAATATTGTCATTCTTAGGCCTCTTTATGTCATTTATTTGGAGTATACATATAGTTTTGTAACGACAGATGCCTATAAAGTTTCAAGGCAATAAAATAGACCTTGGAGTTAATTGTTAAATTGATTCTATAAAGTTGGGTTTGTCTCAATTGAAGTTCATCAGAAAATGAACAATTCATTGTAATACATGAAAGGAAGTGTCCTAGTTATGGGACATGTACCGCCCTGACTCATGGGTTGAAATTTTTTACTTTAAACATAAAAAAGAAGTCCATAAGAAAATATCTGAAAAATTAATGTATAATCGTACATCAAATTAACAACTCTATTTGTGGCATATCATGCTACAATACAGAACAAGTAGAAAAATGTAAGTGGGGTAGCCCACATGCCACCTTACTACACATACATTCCATCTCATTAGAGTATTGAGTTGTGTCTTGTATTCTGCAGGGTTCATATAGTTATTGGAGTTATATTTGTATTTGGGTTTAGGTCCATTACATTTACAAGGGGTTAATCTGTAATTATGTAAGATTAGGGTTCTTAGGGAGCCTTTATATTTTCTCTATAGGCAAATCTCTAAGCAAGGTCTGAGCAAAAAAAAATACTTTGTCAAGTGGAAAGAGGTGTAGAGTTTTCTTGGGAATAAAAAAATTCTCTGATTCTCTTGGGTGGAGATAGGCATTCCGCATTTGGGTGCTGAATCACGGTAAATCCTATGTTTGTATGTTTGCTCAATCTTCGCTTTTTCTCTTGTTTGTGTTTTCATCCCTAACAAGTGGTATCAGAGTAAAGTTCGGACAAATCGTAACAAATATAGAGGGTAATGAGAAGGTTTGTGCAATGAGGAGAAAAGGCTTTGACGATCTACTCAGCAAGGATTGGCTTTGAAGAAGGCATGGCGAATGCCGACAGCAATCTATCATCAATGCTAGGAGTTGTAGCAGTTGGCCAAGGGCGTGGGTATGTTCATGGATCTGGTCGGATCAGAAAGGTTTTTTTCTTAGATCTGATGGTGGGTTTGAATTCCGACAGTGGGAGAGGTAGAGTCATATCACATTGGGTGGTGGTGAGTTATGCGGGACACCCGAACGAGGTGTGGGCTATACTGGTTTGGTAGAGACAATGAACGAGTTTACATAATCGACATTGTTAAGAGGGAAAAATCCCTTCCATTTAAAATCTTACACATGTCAAGCTGCGCCTTCGGAGCCTGAGCACTCGGAGTGTCTCGCACTCGGCATCATGTATTCGGCCTATCATGCGCCCGGTCTCTCATGCGCCCGGCCTCTCGGGTAGCGCTCGGCGTTACAGTCCTACTCGGCTACGGTTCTCAGTCGGAAGCTAGAGTCCTAATGTGATTATGCTATCTCCGGGAGTCCTTCTCCCGGTCTGATACGATACCGACTATTCCGGTCGGCCATTACTCACACGTTGACACGTGTCAGTCCCAGAGCTGACCGACCTAGCTTCCTTGGCTAAGGTCTCCGAATCCTACTCGAAGTCTACCACATGAATGTCCCACAAAGCGACACGTGGCAATCCTATTGGCAGCTCCCCTGAGTCCTGGTACCTCCATGCTTCTTCAATCTATAAGTAGAGGCCATCCCTCAAGGTAAACCCTAAGTGACAAGCTATTATTATTCATCCCTCTCACACGCTCAAACTCTCTCATCGTCCCACTCTTTAAACTGGAGATTGCATTCTGCTATCTCTTGACTGTTTACCTTGGGAATCTAACTTAGACATCGGAGTGTACCCGGGGCTTAGGCGCCCAACTCCTTTGTCTCTTCTCTGTGATTGCAGGTCATTCAGAGCACGGATCGACGGGCGATTTCCAACCGTAACAGTTTGGCACCCACCGTGGGGCCTTTTTTTACTGAGTTTGAAGACTAGCGCGTGAGTATTCTGATTTCGATGGCTCACAGAAGAACCCGAGAACGGGCGTCACACGCCCCTTCTGAGTCATCGGTGCATGTGAGCAGCAGCGGAAGCACGACGAGGGTAAACCGTGCACCCTCACCTGCACCAGTGCCACAACCGGCACCCGCACCAGTGCCACAACCGGCCCCCGCACCAGTGCAGCCACCGGGGCCGGCGCCGGCTACGAGCCACACGCCGACGGTGACACTGCCACCACCTCCTCCTCAGTATGTCACTCGTCAGCAGTTTGATGAACTGAAACAACAAATTGAACAGCTAGCGAGAGTCTTGAGAGGAGCCCGAGCAAGCAGTTCGGCAGCAGGGGAGAATCTCCACCCGACACCGAATCCGCCACCGGAAGCTCCACCAGCGGCTCATCCGCCAAGGGCGAGGGCGGATCCTGCAAACGCCTTGCCAAATAATTTCCCGACAGGTGATCTAGCTCCTGGACGGAGTGCGGTCGGGTCCGCCGCTCGGCATCCCCCGCCACATCAAGACCAGGCGCCAGCTGCGCCGCCCCCGGTGAGAGGCGCGAGGTCCCTCCTCGACGCCCTCCGCTAGGAAAGAGTCAATGAAGTAACACCAGGAACTGGCGCTCAACCTCCGAAAATGCCCCAGTCCGAGGTCGAGCGACGTCTATTGGAGATAACCACTCGGCTTCGACAGGTGGAGCAAAACAGGGTAGCCCCGTCGAGAACGGCCTATACAGCAATTACAGCGCTCTCGGACGAGATCATGAGGGTACCCCCTCCTGACAACTTCAAGATGCTGGTCTTGGATTCATACCACGGGAGTACCGACCCCGAGCAGCATTTGGACGCATTCGTCTCTACAACACTATTCTACCCTCTGAGCGACAGCCTCATCTGCAGGGCGTTTCCTTCAATGCTCAGGGGAGCCGCTCGTACGTGGTTCAACAATCTCCTTCCGAAGAGCATTACATCGTTCAAACAGTTATCAAACAAATTCTTGACGCACTTCCAAACAAGCCGAGTGCGTAAGAAGACGTCGTACCATCTGTCAACGGTCAAACAGCAGAAGGACGAGTCCCTACGGGACTTCATCAAGCGCTTCAATACCGAGGTGCTTGAAATCAAGGACGTCGAGCCCGCAGTACATATGTCCAGCCTGCAGGCCAGCGTCACCGGTCGTCAGCTTTGTTGGTCCCTTGCCAAAAAGCCACCGAAGAACTTGGACGACCTGCTCGCCAGATGCGAGAAGTACGCCTCCACGGACGAGACGACAAGGGCCCAGAAAAATAACACTGTGAACAATCTGAAGGCCGATCCAAAGCCTGCAGACAAGAAAAGGTCCGAGACAGCCGACCCGGCGCCGAGCTCGGGAGACCCAAAGAAGCAGAAGTCCGGTAAAGATCAGACCTACCGGCACCCATACAAGACGTTCGAGTATTACACTCTGCTGAACACCTCGATGACGGAGATCCTCGAAGTGATCAAGAACGATCGGAACCTCCGACCACCGCCAAAAGCACTCGACGACGGGAAGAACAAGGATCGCTCTCGTTTCTGTCGCTTCCATCGCGACTATGGCCATGAAACAGAAGAATGCAAGTACCTCAAAGGAGAAATTGAGGACCTCATCAGACGATGATACTATCGTAACTTCGTTCGGAATGCAGACAGAGGACCTCCCGCTCAGAGGGACCGTGGATTACCACCTCCACCTCCGAGAAACCCGCAGCCCAACAACTGTCGAGCGGACGCGGGCGATAATCAAAACGTCGCTCGGAGGGACGACAGAGACCCTGATGGTGGGCCGGCTCCCCCCAGACAGTGGGTCGGCGCCATCTAGTTTGGGACTATAGAAAGCTCATTTGGAGCACAAAAAGAAAGAGTGTCGGTAAAAGAAAAACTTGGAGGCCGACAGCATACCCAGTCTGGGTCCATCCCGTCCTGGTCGAAAACAGAAGGCCGGGGAAGAAGAAGAAGGAAGTCCCACCCGGCTTCAAAGAGAAGAAAGGCCGAGCGAAGGTTCGTCGACAGTCCGTAGCCCGAGGACCGACCGCGCACAGCAATGGGCTTGCGCATCCCTGGTGACAATGGGGTCTATACCATCACCAAGGGCCCCCAAGCCGAGGGCAAATCAGTCCTCACAATCATAGGAGGACCCGCAGCCGGGAACACCTCCAACAGGTCAGCCAAAGCCTACTCGCGTCTAGTAGCCAAGACGGAATGGCTATCAAAAAGAGCTCGAACCGGAGAAGTCATCACTTTCAGCGACGAAGATCTTGTCAACGTCGCGGTCCCTCATGAGGATGCCATTGTCTTCACGGCCGGGATCGGACATTGTGATGTCGCGAAGTGCTTGGTAGACACCGGGAGCTCGGTGGACATCATATTTTACCATGCTTACCAGAGGATGCAGCTGACGGACGACCAGCTTCAACCCGTCACTTTCGACCTCATCAGCTTCTCCGGAGACCCGGTCACGGTGAAGGGGGGCATCCAATTGCCTGTCATCCTCGGCCAGAAACCCAAACAGCGGCAGGTAATGGTCGAATTCATGGTGGTCGATCGTCCATCCGCACACAACGTCATCCTCGGCCGTCCATCGCTCAACAAGCTGAAGGCGTGCATGTCCACCTACTACCTGGTGATGAAATTCTCGACCGAGGATGGAGTCGGAGAGTGCCGAACAGACCAGGACACTTCGCGGAGGTGGTACGCCACCGAGCTGAAGAACAGTCAACGGGCCTTGAAGGCCGCGCAGGTGAACATGGTGGATGTTCCCAAAAACCTTTCTCCCAACAGAGGAGAACCCGCGGAGGAACTTCTACAGATTTCGATTGCGAACGATCAGCCCGAGAAGACATTGCAGGTCGGCTCCTTGCTGCCCGAGGAACAAAGGGAAAAGTTAATCGAATTTCTGAGGCAGAATCTTGATGTTTTTGCATGGTCGGCCTCTGAGATGCCGGGAATTCCCAGAGATGTCATCGAACACCACCTCGCTGTCAATCCTCAGCATCGGCCTGTATGGCAAAAGAAGAGAAGTTTTGCACCCGCCCGGTAGTATGTCATAGACGAGGAGTTGCAGAAGCTACTGACGGCCGGCTTCATACGAGAGGTCGACTACCCGGACTGGCTCGCCAACGTTGTCATGGTGCCTAAGTCTAACGGCAAGTAGCGGATTTGCATAGACTTCACCGACCTCAACAAAGCCTGTCCAAAGGACAGCTATCCGCTGCCGCGCATTGACCAGTTGATTGATGCTACAGCCGGACACGAGTTACTCAGTTTCCTCGACGCGTACTCTGGCTACAATCAAATAAAGATGCGAAAGGCCGACGAGGAATGTACTTCCTTCGTCACCAGTTAGGGGCTCTTCTGCTATACGGTCATACCTTTTGGCCTCAAAAATGCAGGAGCCACCTATCAGAGACTAGTCAACAAAGTTTTCAGACGACAGATTGGCAGAAACATGGAAGTGTATGTCGATGACTTCCTTGTTAAGAGCCAGCATGCCGACCACCACATGGCCGACCTCGGTGAAGCATTCCAGGTCCTCCGAAGACACAGTATGAAGCTCAATCCTACAAAATGTGCCTTCGGAGTCGGATCAGGAAAATTTTTGGGATTCATGGTCTCGCAGAGGGGCATTGAAGCAAACCCTTCAAAGATCATGGCCATCATGGACATGGCTGCGCCAACCAGAGGGAAACAAGTGCAAGAGCTGAATGGCCGAATAGCCGTGCTCGGCCGTTTCATGTCTAAGTCTGCCGAACGTTGCCTCCCCTTCTTCAAAACACTAAAGGGCGCCGGGAAGTTTGAATGGACTGGAGAATGCCAGAGGGCTTTTGAAGACCTCAAGGCATACTTATCATCACCTCCCCTGCTGTGAAGCCAAACCCGGGGGACGAGTTGCAACTCGGAGTCTCCGACCGCGCAGTCAGCGCTGTCCTGCTGAAGGACGAAGGCAAGGTCCAGCGACCAATCTACTATGTCAGCAAAGTGTTGCTCGACGCCGAGACCAGGTACAAACCGATTGAAAAACTAGCGCTCGCCTTAGTCACGGCCGCGCGGAAGCTCCGACCGTACTTCCAGGCATATCCCATATCGGTGCTGACCAACACACCGCTGAAGAAGGTGTTGTCGAAGCCCGATGTATCTGGGCGACTCATCAACTGGTCGGTAGAGCTCGGTGAGTTCGACATAAAGTACGTCCCCAGAACGGCCATCAAAGCACAAGCCTTGGCGGAATTTATCGTCGAAAGCACCTTACCAGACGAAGACTTTGCAGAACTTCAGGTTGTGCAGGCCCCAGAGCCAGCCGAGGACGCGTGGACCCTGAACGTGGACGGTTCCTCCATGGACGACCAAGCAGGGGCAGGGGTGATTCTGAAAAGTCCGGAAGGATTTAAAATACGATCCGCTATCAGGTTCGGATTCAGAGCAACCAACAACGAGGCTGAGTACGAAGCTTTACTAGCCGGACTCAGATTGGCCAAAAGCCTAGCCGTCCGTCGGCTGTTGATACAAGGCGACTCACAGTTGGTCATCCGCCAAGTACAAGGTGAATACGAGGCCAGACAACCCGAGATGCAGAAGTACCTCGAGAAGGTGAACTCGGCCATCGCGGCCTTCCAAAGCGTCGAACTACAGTATGTCGGTCGTGAGGAGAACACCGAAGCAGATGAACTATCGAGGCTATCCCTGAAAGACATCCATGTGATGGACTCTACCGTGTACGTGGAATTCTTGGACCACGCCAGCAACTCTGTTGAAGTCGTCGCCCCCGTCGGAGTCGTATCCAGCTGGTATGATGACATATACCAATACCTCCGGACGGGCGCCCTTCCGACTGACAGGAAAGATGCTCGCCGCATCCAAGCCAAGTCCCGGCAATACACCTTACACAAAGATGTACTATACAGGAGATCCTATACCCTACCGCTGCTAAGGTGCCTGCGATCAGACGAGGCCGAGCGCGTTATGAAAGAAGTACATGAGGGTATCTGCGGCCGACACCAGGGTGGACGATCGCTTTTCCAAAAGATCCTCCGCCAAGGCTACCATTGGCCGAGAATGCACGACGACTGCATCGAGCTTGTCCGCATGTGCGACAAGTGCCAGTTCTATGCACCCGTGCAACATGCTCCGGCCGCTCCACAGCAGCCGATCACAAGTCCCCTCCCCTTTGCCATATGGGGTATGGACATCATGGGGCCCTTCCCCCAAGCCACTTATCAACGGAAATATGTCATCGTGGCCATTGATTACTTCACCAAATGGATTGAAGTCGAAGCCGTAGCCAAGATCGACACCTCCAAAGTGGAACAGTTCTTCAGACACTCGGTTGTGTACAGGTTCGGCGTGCCGAGAGTCCTTGTGACTGACAACGGCACTCAGTTCACCAGCGCATCCTTCGCAAACTTTTGCGAAGAATTCCGAATAGACCATAGATTTGGGTCAGTCGGACATCCGCAGACAAGCGGCCAGACCGAGGCCACCAATAAAACAATATTGTGCGGCCTGAAAAAGATGGTAGAAGACCAGAAAGAAAAGTGGGTGGATATGTTACCAAGTATCGTCTGGTCGTATAGGATGACCAGCCGAACACCCACGGGAGAGACACCCTTCATACTCGCCTTCGGCACGGAGGCAGTCGTCCCCGTTGAAGTCTTCCATCCCACGTTTCGGATGCTGAACTTCAACGAGCACACCAACTCTGAAGATCTACGGATGAACCTCGACAACCTCGAAGATGTAAGGGAATCGGCAGCATTCCGAATGGCAAGTTACCAGTAGACGACAGCCCGTCACTACGACAAGACAGTCCGACCAAAACAATTTAAGGTCGGAGATCTTGTCCTTAGAAAAACGGCAGTATCCGATCCCACAAATCAAGGGAAGATGGCCAAGAACTGGGAAGGACCGTATCGCGTGCTCAGAACAGGACGACGGGGCTCGTACAAGCTGACCACCATGGACGGTGAAGAAATTCCGAGGACATGGCATGCCACCAATCTTCGGAAATATTATCAATAATCCGTAACTTTTTATTCATTACAGAATTTGTCAATTTTTTTTTTCTTTCAAGCAAGTCTCAGTTGTATACCGGACCCCCTGAGGGCATCCGCTTAGTTTCTTTTAATACAGAACAGCACATACAGTTCAGTCAACTCAGCAAGTCTTTCATAGCCATTCCTTCCGGCCCAGCCGATCACAAACAGACATTGGTCAAACATTGACCATACTCGTATCTTCCTACCACGGTCTACAAGCAGACCAAGGTAGCATGAAGACCATACTCGTACCTTCCTACCATGGTCCACAAGCAGACCATGGTAGCCTGAAGGTCACACCCGTATCTTCCTACCACAGTCCACAAGAAGACCAAGGTAGCATGAAGACCATACTCGTACCTTTCTACCATGGTCCACAAGCAGACCATGGTAGCCTGAAGGTCATACCCGTATCTTCTTATCGCGGTCCACAAGCAGACCAAGGTAGCATGAAGACCATACTCGTACCTTCCTACCATGGTCCGCAAGCAGACCATGGTATCATGAAGGTCACACCCGTATCTGCCTACCACGGTCCACAAGCAGGCCATGGTAGCATGCAGACCAAACTCGTATCTGCCTACCACGGTCCACACGCAGACTCCGGCAGCAAATAGCATCTACCTAACTATGCGATCGGGCATCAGTAGCCCGGCTGGGGCAAACCATACTC
Organism: Protea cynaroides; assembly: GCA_028583415.1. Classification (NCBI taxonomy): domain Eukaryota; kingdom Viridiplantae; phylum Streptophyta; class Magnoliopsida; order Proteales; family Proteaceae; genus Protea; species Protea cynaroides. The sequence continues at coordinate 17,736 of JAMYWD010000847.1, read as the reverse complement.
GTATCTCAAACATCGAGCTGCTCGGATATACCTAAGTGCTCTCGGCCAGCCAAAGCGTTAAGCCGAAAACACTTCCGGGGTAAGTGGCGGTCTAGACAACAAAGTTAACAATGTGTAAGCACCCCATTTTTGCCACCCTCAGCATAAGTGAACCGATATGGCAGGTTTCCGACCTTTAACCCAAAGATTTGTAATTCTCTAATGAACCCCACAGTAGGGTCATGGGCTATTACCTACTTGGATGAATAGGTCGTGAAATTATCTTTGAAATGAGACCGGAATCATCAAATTCTGACGTCAAACAAGGAAGATATCTCAGTTTGAAAGTGCAAGGGTATTTACGTAATTATCGTACGATGCATGCATTATCATTCAAACTTCAAGACATCATATCTTGGTCATCTGATATCAGAATCAGATAATTCAAAGGCCAATATTCCTTATTTTCAGTCCTCTTCAATGTGGACTGTGAAAAATCCCGGGTAGAAGTCACCAGTGGGCCCCATGCAAACTTTCATGCAAATTATCGTTAGAACTTCAAAGCTTCATATCTTTTCTGTTCTACGTCGGATTCAGATAATTCCAAGGCCGTTATTCTTCATTTATGATGTTCTACAAAGTGGACGCAAAAAATCCCAGGTATAAGTCTTCGAAGGGTCCCATGCAAAATTACACATGGAAATGGTCATTTAACCTTTGGAAATTCATATTTTGGTCACCCCATATCCAAATCAGGCGATTTCAGTTTCATTATGTTTCATTTTTAGTACTCTACAAAGTGGACGTAAAGAATTTCTGGTAGAAGTCACCGAAGGATCCCATGTAAAATGGTCAACCGAATTATCGATAATTGGTCTGCTTAAACATCAGAAATTCATAAGTCGGCCATTTTATTTCTAAATGAGTTGATTCAAGTTCCAATATTTCTCATTTTTAATGTTCTACAAAGTGAACGTAGAAAATTTGGAATAAAGGCTATCGAAAAATTCCATGCGGAATGACAGTGGGAATGGTCCATGATATGATAAAGAGAGAAAACCCAGTCAATCCAGTCAATTCAGCTCAACCCAAGCCAGTCTTGGCCCAACCCAGTTAATTCAAGTCATTCTTAGTCCAACACAGCTCAGTTTAAGTCAATCCAACCCAGTTAACTCAAGTCAGACCAGTCTGGACCAAGTTCGTTTAACCCATGTGCAAGAATTTTATGATATTGCATATATATATATATATATATATATATATATGAGTGGAAGACTCGGTTCAACTGGAAAGGAAACACGAGAGGGAGGAACTGGCTACGAGAATGAAAAGAAAAAAAAAGAAGAAGAAAATGTGTCGACAGAATCCAAGGAGAGAGATTGAAATCTGATTGGGTATGGAAAGAAATTGAGACAGATTGGGGTCGGTGGTTTTAAAAGAAGAAGAATCAAACAAAAAGGAAGGTTTTTGGAAAAAAATAGAGAATGAGAGAGAAAAAAGAGACGAGATCTAGAAGGGGAAATAAGGAGAGCTTGCCGAAAAGGAAAAAAAGGAAGGAAAATCAGAAAGAATAAAAAAAAAAAGAAAATCAAGAAGATCCGAGAAGAGGGAGAGACCGAAGAGGAGAATTAAGAAAAAAAGAATAAAAAATATAAAAATGGAGAGAGAGAGAGAGTCGAGAAGATAAGGAGAAAGAGAGGAGGCGGTGGAGGAAGAACCAAAAGGAAAGAAAAAAAATAATAAAAAGAAGAGAAGATCGAGAAAGGAAGGGGGCGGTGGAGAGAAAAGAGAAATAAAAAATGAGAAAAAGAGGGATCTCGGTTTAGAGGAGAAGAGAGAGAGTTCGGTGGGTGGAGAAAAAGAATAAAAAAAAGGAGAGAGAGAGAGGCCAAAAAGAATGAGGGAAAAAGGAGAAAGGAAAGAGAGATTAAGGGAGAAGAGATCAAGAAGAAGAGGAGCCTTCAGCCATTGGATCCAGGTAAGATTTTGTCTTTGTTTTCTTTCTCTGGTTTGTTCTTGTTAGAGATGATTGAGAGAGAGAGATAGAGAGAGAGACAAGAAGAAGAAAGTGCACCCACCATATCATTAATCCACCTAACCACCCCCACTTGTTTGTCTCCATTACACCTGTCCCCTCACCTCCTTGCAACCCCACCGTAACACCTTGCTGTCCTCCCATGCACCTTTACGAAACCCGCAACCAGTCACTCACCTGGACACCAACACCGATCTACACCTGTTACAAACCCAACCCACCGGATACCCTCTTCTGTCCACATACTACCTCTCCTAATACCCTCCACCTGGTCATCCCGATAATCACCTTATCCTACAACTTCAACTCACCATCGATCTGGGCCATCAAATCTGCACCATCAATCGGCCACCTCACCTGCATTCCACACACCTGATTCATCCATTGTGCAACCATCCACCTGATCTGCTGTACCATCACATCAAAACCCAACCACCTGAATATTCCATACACCCATTGAAACAACCCTTTACCCATGCATGCAACACCGAATCAGTTTCCTCAATTCCTAAATCAATCCCCAAACCCAAAACCAAGCTCTCAAATCCTAAACCAACTCTGATCCATCAACCCTCATGTCTCGGCCTTTGATTGATTGCATCACCTCCAACCATGATCTGCCCCAATAATCCGAACCTTTGCAATAATGCTAAGTTGGTAAAATTTGAATTATTGCTTTGACATTAATTTGATAAATTTAGGTCATTCGTTTGATGATATTAATGGAATAAATATGAGCCATTGGATGATTTTTATTAGATCATGTGAGATTTAAACCGTTGATCATAAATAATTTTTGATGAGATTTATGTCATCGATCATGATTAATTTTGATGTGAGATATAAAACGTTCATCATAAATGATTTAGATGAATCTGAACCATCGGATTGTCTTGAAATTGACCTGAACGGTTGAATTATCATCATGAGTGATTTCTATCGTTGGATCTTCATTGTGATTTATTGAAATGAATATGAACCATTAGATCATGCATATAAGTTGTTGATATATATATATATATGCCATATTTGATGCTATATTCTCACATGCTTTGATTGACTCACATGCTTAGTGCCATATTAGATGCTCATTGCCATATTTGGATGCTCATTGCCATATTCAGATGCTCATTGCCATATTCAGATGCTCATTGCCATATTAGATGCTCATTGCCATATTTGGATGCTCATTGTCATATTAGATGCTCATTGCCATATTTGGATGCTCATTGCCATGTCTAAATGTTCATTGCCATATTAGGTCTTGTCATGCTTAGAATTAGCATATTAGATCTTACCATATAGGCTCTTGCATTATTTGCAATACATGCCATATTTGAAAGATTTTTTAAACAATCTTACTGTATGTGAATTTCTTACCATAAATGTTTTATGTGCCATATTTAGATAGAATATTTTATTTTTTGGCAATAACTTATTTTATGCAACACCCTAGTCGAACTACCATATATGCACACTTCTAGAAGATAATCTAGGTGTGGGGACGTGCTTTTAGGCACCCACATTCTTGGAAAAGGCATAATGGGAATGATAAAAATCTTAATAAAGAAAGAGAATGCCTTGCCAAACTTTCCAAAATTAGAATTCAGGATGAAAAGGGTGATTTAGGATGATTTTGTCCCTCGGTAAACCCTAAACCTAGAATAGGTTCTAAACCCTAAACCTAGAACAGGTTCTCACTTTCTAACCTAGAACAGGTTATAGCCCGAACTACGCGGATTCTGATTCCTAGGTCAAACCCTAGGATACGTAGGCCATTTGGGAGAAACTCAAATTCGGATCCACAATTTAGTCCACTCGGACTATCCATAGATCCACTAGGATATCCCCCATATTTTAACCCAAATAGGGTTATCCACAATTTAGTCCACTCGGACTATCCATAGATCAACTAGGAAATTTATCCACACCTTAGTCCACTCGGACTATCCATAGATCCACTAGGATATATATCCATATTCCAACCCAAAAAGGGTTATCCAAACCTTACTCCACTCGGACTATCCATAGATCAACTAGGATACTTACCCCCATTTCGACCCAAAATGGGTTATCAGTTTCGAACTACGTGGATTCTGATTCCTAGGTCAAACCCTAGGATACGTAGGCTATTTGGGAGAATCCCAAATTTGGATCCACACCTTAGTCCACTCGAACTATCCATAGATCCACTAGGATATCCATTCCCATTTCAACCCAGAGTTTCGAACTACGTGGATTCTGATTCCTAGGGCAAACCCTAGGATACGTAGGCCATTTGGGAGAATCCCAAATTCGGATCCACACCTTAGTCCACTCGGACTATCCATAGATCCACTAGGATATTTATCCACACCTTAGTCCACTCGGACTATCCATAGATCCACTAGGATATTTGTCCACATTTTGACCCACATAGGATTATCCACATTCCAACCCATAATGGGTTATCCATATTTTAACCCAAATAGGATTATCCTTAGATCCACTAGGACTATCTATCAGTCCACATGGACTATCCAGATCCTAACCCATAGGGTTTTCTCAGCCTTTCAAGCATAAATTTCAACTTGAACAATAAACTTAATCATGCACAAGCATAAATCACAGCCATAAACTTTAATCACACCTGAACTACGATGGTGAACCTGATTTTCGGAATAAATCCGTAATACGTAGGTAATCTGATGGATACAGATTCGGTTCAATGATATCAAATCACTTGGTTTGGTTTGATTTAACAAATAGAGTCTAGCATAGGAAAGGTATAGGAGACCGATTTCGATCGGGCAGTTTGGGTGCCTAACCCCTTCCCATAATCGTAACCTGACGCTTACCCAATCTCTGATGGACCAGAATTCCAATCTAAGGGTCATGAGTCAATCGAAGTCTTACCTTGGGGTGAGATTTCACATTTCTAAGGTCCTAGACCTAAATCTAGGTGGCGACTTCTAAAGATTTCCATCTTTGTCCTCACACAATGCCTTAGCCATTTTTCTAAGGAATGCCCGCGGCCGGGTTCGACATCGTTCGTTCTCGGACTCTACTACAAGCTAATAGCCCCAGCTACTTTAATTACTTAAGTGTTCTCGGCCTACCGAGGGCCGAGCAAACAACACTTCCGGAAAAGCCGCCGAACAGGTAACAAAATGCGAGAAGGAAGAAAGCAGATAGAAAGAATGGATATTTTATTGATAAAGGCCCTAGAAGGGCAGTGGTACAAATATACAGGTGTAAAAAAAAAAAAAAACAAAAACAAAGAAGACAAAATATACACAAGTGCTGCCTCTTCAAGGCCGGTTCCCCTCAGCGGCCGGGTGTACTTGATCCTCGGATGGCGGTGCAAGGTCCGGGAGCTCCACGAGCGGCGTCTGCGGTACTTCGTAAGGAGGAAGGTCGTCCTCGAGCATACGGTCAGCCTCCATAGCTACCGTCGGCTCCGCCAGGTCCTTCTCAGCGACGAGCGGGGTCTCCACGGGTACCAGGGGCTCCAACCCATCAATCTGGGCTACAATCGGGATCTCCGACCAATTTATCTTGAGGGCGCCCTTATCCACTAGTTGTTCCCTCAAATATCTGACCCCCCCCTCTCGAAATACACGCAGGAGGCCTCCTCGACGTCCTCATCGTACTGAGCCGAAGACTTGTACTCGGCGACAGCCTGAGCCAAGGCCTCCCGATAAGCCTCCTCGGCCTTGTTCAACGCCTCCTTGGCAGATCTGGCTTCGTCCTCAGACTTCCGAAACTTCTCCTCCAGGACCAGCTTCGCCTTCTCCGCAGCCTGCAGATCTTCCTCGGTCTTCCGCCGCTTGTCCTCGGATAACCGAAGCTTTTCCTCGGACGAATGCACTCTCTTATGCTCTTCGTCGAGGGCGGCCTCGGCTTTGCCCAGCGATGCCCGGAGGGCGCCTTTTCTGCAACGAAGTCCTTAAACTCTGAAGATTTATTGGTTAGATTCTCCTCGGTGGCCTTCAGAGCCTCGCGTAGGGAGATCTCCAAGACCTCCTTCTCGTCCAGGTCGAAGAAGGCCCGGGCAGCCCGCTCGCTGACCTCAGCCAGAAGATTGCTCATCTGCACAAAAGGGATCACTCAGAAAATGACAACATGAATAAAAAGAGAAAAGCAGAGGAATCCGAACATTACCTGACAGCATGCCGTGAATGCTCATCTATAGACGTCCTCGTTCGACAAGCCGGAGGTGAAGGCCACATCTTCTGGAAGGCGTCCCTCGATGACTATGATTCTAGCCACCCTTGTGCTCTTGAAGACCGAGTCCGTCGACTTCAGTCCGAGCGCAGGAGAGAAGGCTATCTTCGGAACCTCCTGCTTTTCACCCCTCTGGCGGGTCGTGTGCTCGGCTTCCTCCTTGGAGGCCCCAGTTTCATGGTCGAGTCAAATGGACCAAGGGCATGAAGGAGATCGAGATCCCGGGATAAATCGACCTTTCGGGTTTTGAAGGGAGGGTCGGACAGCGGTAGACCCTAGGGCGACGGGATCATCGACCCTCCCATCGACCCTCGGCCGACGAAACGAAAATAGGAAATTTCCTAATTTTCGGGCTTCCGGGGCTTCTTTCCAAATCTCAATGGGATTATTATAGGACATTCCTAGTCTATTTAAAGAAGCCTCCCCCGCCCCTTCCCCCCCCTCCCCCCCCCAAGCAAATTGGAGGGAGGGGGGGGGGGGGGGGGGGGGAAGGGGGGGAGGGGGAAGGGAGGGGGAATGAAAAGGGGGGGGGAGTTGGATTGGAGGGAAATTCTTCTCAGTGATGGATTAATCTCTTTCCATTTTTCTACCCGAAGGGTTTGTTTGTGAAGGAGGAAAATTTTTCAAAAACCCAACCCACCCCCCCCCCGCTTGGTTTTTCTGGGAAACAAAAAAGAGGGGAAACGAAGGGGGAGGGTGGGTTTTTTTTTTGGTTTCTGAACAAGGGAAGAGTGTGGTGGGAAAGGGGGAAAGCAAGCCAAAGGAGCCCAAACACGGAGGGGGGAATAAAAAGTGGAAATTGGACCAGAGTGCACCAAGGGTCGCACCGAGGGTCGATAGACCATCCGACCCTAGGTGTTTCTGACCATCGACCCTCAGCATTCGGGAAGTTCAGAATGGAGGGAGGGTCGATAGACCCATCGACCCTAGCATCGACCCTAGCATCGACCCTCGCTTGACGTAATGGTTTTTAAATTCAGAATTAATTCTAATTAAATTCTATCGACTTTGTTAGGTTTGCTAGCAATATAATAACGTTATAAAGGTGATTTTAAAGCTTGGAAAAGTATCTATTAGCAAGCTAAGGTGAGGAACCTTAACCCCAAACTAAATTGGTTAATAATAAACTGTTTTTCTTTTCTTGAGTCCTATGCCATGTTTGATTCTATGCGAATATGTTTGTAATGTGCATACAGCATGCCATCCAATATTTCTATTACTTGTTCATGCATATTTACTTTATTGTTTATAATATGATGATGATGATGATGATAGGGATAGGCATGTGATTGTATGTGTGTGGTTGATGTGCTTGATGCGAGCGAGTATCAGGGGAGGTGTGATGAGAACGTCAATAAACGTTAACCTTTGGCGGGTCTCAGCACTTTAGCTCTATCTCTAACTCAAGTCTTGTGCATTGACATCGTCGGATCGCCATTACTTTAGCGGAACTATTATGTCGTAGAGTATCGGGGAGGTGGTCTCGGTCCTTGTAGTCTCCGACTCTACCGGGGGCCTTAGCTCTATCTCTATGGATGTTCCGAGGGATGCTTGGGGTGAGGCCTTGGATACACTGCTTGGCATTAGGATTGGTTAGCAATGAGCCCAGTTTGCAAGCCCTCGCTAACAGGGGGCTTACGTGTTGGTATAGAATTATATAGCAATAAACGTTAACCTTTGTTGTATAATGTTATGGTAGGGTGGATGGGGACGACGATAAACGTTAACCTTCGGGCGGGCTTCCACACCCTGTGTATAGAAGCGGTGTCAATAAACGTTAACCTTTGACCACCCAACCTTTCTATTGCACATTGCAAACTATAAACCAAGACCAAAGATATAAAATGATTTTTTTTGCATGCATATGTATTGTTGCATTGTTTTGGCTACTCACTGAGCCGTGTTGTGTGCTCACCCCTCGACGTCGAATATTTTAGTTGATGATGCAGGTTATACAGTTGAAGATTATCTGAACGCGTCGGCATACGAAAATGTAGCAGCTATGGAAGTTGGAGCTGAAGACGATACACATGACTCCTCTTGCGAGTGCAACTCGTGTGTATTCGATTAGATATTTTTGTAGGTTTCTTTATTGGATTTATAAGACATGTATTTGGTATTTAAATATTTATGTCTTAGTTAAACACAGAATAATTTGCTATTATTTATGGGTATCATTTTAGTTCTCAGTTCATATTATTTATAAATTTTCCGCTATTGTGTATTACTCTGATTATGATTGTGGATGCGTGTAAAGTTTGGATAACACGGGGATAGCCTATTAGAGATCCTGGTTGAACCGTTGGTTATTTGGCGGTTCATCACACCATTCTGAACAGTGTGGAATTGGGGTGTGACAACTTGGTATCAGAGCATCTCAGGCTTTGCCCGCCGAACTGACACGCATTCAAGACCATTGTGAACTGAGATAGGATAAAAGTAAAAGCTTTAATATAAACACACTGTAAGCACCTGTGTTGGTTGAGACAGAAATTAAACAAGACGATAATGTACATATAAAAGGTGGAACCATATATATACACTCACACAGAAAGAGAAGACCAAAAATTATCCTAATAAACAAATAATTTAGGGTATTATCTATAAGTTGGGTAGTTATCCAAGTATACAAGGATATAGTACAGTGGCAAAAAGGAAGCATCTGTACAGCAGAAAATTAAAATACCGAGTTGGTACTCACAGGATGTGAAACTCGATGTAAGACAGAGATAAGAGGATAATGGCCATGTAAATAGATATGTTTATATAGGATGCGGTGCATTATTGATTTACTCTTATGATTATAGAGGATGCACATACCAGATTTTAAATTCGCGTGTCTTGACAGGATACCTTCTTGATTTAACCTGTCAATTGGAGTTATAGATATTGTTTCTTTAGTATTACTCCTGATTATACCAATCTGAGCCACTATCATGATCGGCAACATGAACAGTGATATGAACTGAATGAATAGTTAAATGTTTAATCGTGTTGAGCGTACATCTTTTCGATTTACACCTGATTTATTGATGTACGAAATTTTTCTCCAGATTATACCTGATTACTGATGTATGAAATCTTCTCTAGATTTATTCCTATAATGCCTTGACCAATGGCATTATATATTCGATAGAACCTGTAACCATGAGGTCAAGAACTGTAGAACCTCTATTTTCATATATTTGGACCACCGTGCAATTTAATGATCTTTTGATGCCGGTTGGATTACCACAGATTTACTCCTGATCCTTGAAACCTAGATTCGCTAGATAAAGCAAGTGGTTGTCATTATGATAATTGAAAGAAGGAGATGAATTATTTTGGACAAACATTCTGAATTATACACTCCCTGATCATTGTTGATAAAGATGTGTAGTGATAGTGGAATTAGAGAAAGGTTATGGACCATGTCCAGTTCTCATTGGAAAGTAGACCTTGGATGCAACCTTAATACAACTTGAGATGGCAAACTTTGATGTCATCTTAGGAATGGACTGGTTAGCTCGGCACTCTGCAAATCTGTTATGCACCGAGAAGAAGCTAACGTTCAAAGACAAAGAAGGAGCAGAATTCAGTTTCTCGGGAACCAAACTTCCCAGGAGACGCAAGCTCATACTCTCAGCATTAAAGGCTAAGAAGTGCATTAAGAAAGGAGCGGTCGGATATCTAGTATCAGTGGTCGACCTAACCAAGGACGTGCCACAAATGGAAGATATTGATGTCGTGCGGGATTTTTCTGATGTATTTCCAGAGGAATTACCCGGATTACCACCCGACCGAGCCACGGAGTTTGTAATAGACCTTATACCTGGAGCCGCACCAGTATCAAAAGCACCTTATAGAATGGCTCCTACGGAACTGAAGGAATTAAAAGTGCAACTACAAGAACTGCTGGATAAGGGTTATATTAGACCCAGTATATCTCCATGGGGAGCACCGGTGTTGTTCGTAAAGAAGAAGGATGGTAGTGTTCGATTATGCATCGACTATCGAGAGTTGAATAAACTGACCATCAAGAATCGATACCCACTACCCAGGATCGATGACTTGTTCGATCAGTTACAAGGAGCGAAGGTATTTTCAAAGATCGATCTTCGATCAGGCTATCATCAACTGAAGATTAAAGAAGGTGACATTCCGAAGATAGCTTTCAGGACAAGATACGGACATTATGAGTTCCTAGTGATGTCCTTCGGACTAACTAATGCACCGGCAACGTTCATGGAACTTATGAACCGAGTTTTCCACGATATGTTGGACACGTCGGTGATAGTATTCATTGATGACATATTGGTATACTCCAAGGACAAGGAAACCCATGTCAAGAACCTAAACGCAGTCCTACAACGTTTAAGGAAAGAGAAGTTATACACCAAATTTTTAAAGTGTGAGTTTTGGCTAAGTGAAGTCGCCTTTCTAGGCCATGTAGTATCCGCGGAAGGAATCAAAGTGGACCCCAGTAAGATCGAAGCTATTGTAAAGTGGGAAGCACCAAAGAGCGTCTCAGAAATTAGAAGTTTCCCGGGGTCTAGCTGGATATTATCGGAGATTCGTAGAAGACTATTCTTGGATTGCCGTACCTCACCCGGTTTGACCAAGAAAGGAGAAAAGTTTGTATGGACGGATAAGTGTGAAAAGAGCTTTCAAACACCGAAGACCAGATTGATATCCGCTCTAATTTTAACCATTCCCATTCCAGGACAGACATTTACCTTATACACTGATGCATCGGGATTGGGATTAGGATGTGTGCTTATGCAAGGAGAACAAGTAGTTGCGTATGCATCGAGACAGTTGAAGGTACATGAGAAGAATTACCCCAGTCACGATTTGGAGTTAGCGGCAGTAGTACATGCTGTCAAGATATGGAGACACTACCTATATGGAGAGAAATTTCAGATTAAGTCGGACCATAAAAGCCTTACGTATCTATTTAATCGAAGGAGTTAAATATGAGACAAAGAAGATGGCTGGAACTATTGAAAGACTATGATTGGGATATCCAGGTATCATCCGAGAAAAGTGAACGTAGTAGCGGATGCATTGAGCGTAAAAGCAATGATAAAATCTCAAGGAGAAACTAGCACAACCGCAAAGAATGTGTACTACCGGGATGGTATTCAATCACGGTAACGAGCAAGTATGTGATCGATACACCAGATGGACCAACCAACCAAGGATTCATTCATCGGTTTTCAAATATGTTCGCGGCATTGAAGATAATACCAGATTTAGTGGATGAAGTGAAGACAGCTATCAAAGCAGATCCTTATCTGAGAACGGTACAAGAAGATATTGAGAAAGGTAGGACTAACCCTGAGTTCACCTTGGATGACGAGAAGGTACTGAAATACAAAGGAAGAATATGTGTACCCGAAACAGAAAGTGTGGACATTAGACACTGACTCATGAAAGAAGCCCACACCACCATTTACTCGGTACATCCTGGAAGTACAAAGATGTATCATGACCTAAAGAAATTATACTGGTGGAGGGGAATGAAGGCAGATGTAGCCAAGTTAGTGTCTCAATGCCTAAATTGTCAGAAGGTAAAGGCGGAACGACAAAGACCCGCAGGACTGTTACAACCATTACCGGAACCAGCATGGAAATGGGACTGCATCACTATGGACTTCGTCACAGGACTACCACTGACTCCTCGAGTAGTTGACGCAGTTTGGGTGATTGTAGACCGTCTGACTAAAACAGCTCGTTTCATACCGATACGACCCCAATATACACTCGAAAGGTTAGCAAAGCTGTATGTGGATAATATTGTTCGGTTACATGGTGTTCCAGAAAGCATTGTGTCCGATAGAGATCCACGATTTACTTCTAAATTTTGGAAAGGACTGCAAAAGGCCATGGACACAACATTGAAGTTCAGCACTGCATTCCACCCACAGGCAGACGGACAGTCGGAGCGTACAATTCAGATTTTAGAAGATATGCTACGAGCATGTGTGATTGATTTCAAGGGATCATGGGATGAAAAGTTACCATTGATCGAGTTTGCTTACAATAACAGCTATCAGGCTACTATACAGATGTCACCTTATGAAGCACTGTATGGCAGGAAGTGTCGAACTCCCTTGTTTTGGAATGAAGTTGGAGAACGTAGTATTGTTGGACCAGAATTTGTTGAAGAGACTTGTCGAGTGGTCGACATCATCAAGGAAAGGGTAAGAGTAGCTCAGAATCGTCAGAAGCAATACGCAGATACTCGACGAAGAGATCTAGAGTTCGCCGTAGGCAAAAAAGTATTTTTGAAAGTATCGCCTAAGCGAGGATTGAAGAGGTTCGGACAGAAAGGAAAACTAAGTCCAAGATATGTCGGGTCATATGAGATTCTGGCTAAGCGTGGAAAAGTAGCTTATCAGTTAGCACTACCACCATCTATGTCAAGTGTGCATGACGTATTTCACATATCCTTATTGAAGAAGTATGTCAAAGACCCAACGCATGTTTTGACAGTAGATTTGCCGGAATTGACTGACGATTTGACCTTTGAAGTAACACCAACGGAAATCACTAGTCGAAAGGTTCAACGTCTACGCAACAGAGATATCTACTATGTTAAGGTCACATGGAAAAGTAGAGACATGGAAGAGATTACATGGGAAGAAGAAAATGCTATGAGAAAGCAATACCCTGACTTGTTTGATTCAGAACGTACGTACAATTTTGAGGACAAAATTTTTATAAGTTGGGGGGAGTTGTAAGACCCGTGTCAAACTAACCCGGTCTTACCACCTTGAACCAGGTTTACCCATCATGGTTGAGTCAAATGGACCAAGGGCATGAAGGAGATCGAGATCCCAGGTATAAAATCGACCCAAAAACACTTAATTTTAGGGAAGGGTCGCACACCCAGCTAAGCAGGGTCGGACCTCCCAAAACAGAAAGTCAGACCCTCAGTTTTGAAGGGAGGGTCGGACAGCTTAAGACCCTAGGGTCGACGGGATCATCGACCCTCCCATCGACCCTCGGTTTCTGACGAAAACTGAAATTAGGAAATTTCCTAATTTTCGGTTGGGATTCTTTCCAAATCTCAATGGGATTATTATAGGACATTCCTAGTCTATTTAAAGGACGTTCCTAAGCCACTTTCACTCCTTTCACAACCCTAATTGAATTGAGAGAAAGAGAGAAGAAGGAAAAGAGGAAGAAAGGAGGCTAGGAAGAAGGCTTAGCAAAGAGGAGAAGAAATTGCAGAGAAAAGTAATCTTCTCAGGTAGTGATACTAATTCCATGAGTTTCTACAGACCTTAGGTTAGTAATTGAAGAGAAAGTGATCTCGGAGGAACCCAAACCATCCATCCATGGTTAGGTTTTTATGGAAAACCATAAGAGGATGCACGAAAAGGAGAAAAATGGTTTATACATGGTTCTAGACCATGGAATGAATGTTGAGTGAATGTAGGAAGCAAGCCATAGGACCCCAAACACGAAGAGTGGATTAAAAAGTGGAAATTGGACCAGAGTGCACCGAGGGTCGCACCGAGGGTCGATAGACCATCCGACCCTAGGTGTTTCTGACCATCGACCCTCAGCATTCGGGAAGTTCAGAATGGAGGGAGGGTCGATAGACCCATCGACCCTAGCATCGACCCTAGCATCGACCCTCAGTTGACAGAATGGTTTTTAAATTCTGAATTAATTTTAATTAAATTCTATCGACTTTGTTAGGTTTGCTAGCAATATAATAACGTTATAAAGGTGATTTTAAAGCTTGGAAAAGTATCTATTAGCAAGCTAAGGTGAGGAACCTTAACCCCAAACTAAATTGGTTAATAATAAACTGTTTTTCTTTTCTTGAGTCCTATGCCATGTTTGATTCTATGCGAATATGTTTGTAATGTGCATACAGCATGCCATCCAATATTTCTATTACTTGTTCATGCATATTTACTTTATTATTTATAATATGATGATGATGATGATGATAGGGATAGGCATGTGATTGTATGTGTGTGGTTGATGTGATTGATGCGAGCGAGTATCAGGGGAGGTGTGATGAGAACGTCAATAAACATTAACCTTTGGCGGGTCTCAGCACTTTAGCTTTATCTCTAACTCAAGTCTTGTGCATTGACATCGTCGTATCGCCATTACTTTAGCAGAACTATTATGTCGTAGAGTATCGGGGGAGGTGGTCTCGGTCCTTGTAGTCTCGACTCTACCGGGGGGCCTTAGCTCTATCTCTATGGATGTTACGAGGGATGCTTTGGGGTGAGGCCTTGGATACACTTGTTTGGCATTAGGATTGGTTAGCGGCGAGCCCGGTTTGCAAGCCCTCGCTAACGAGGGGCTTACGTGTTGGTATAGCATTATATAGCAATAAACGTTAACCTTTGTTGTATAATGTTATGGTAGGGTGGATGGGGACGACGATAAACGTTAACCTTCGGGCGGGCTTCCACACCCTGTGTATAGAGGCGGTACCAATAAACGTTAACCTTTGACCACCCAACCTTTCTATTGCACATTGCAAACTATAAACCAAGACCAAAGATATAAATTGATTTTTTTTGCATGCATATGTATTGTTGCATTGTTTTGGCTACTCACTGAGCCGTGTTGTATGCTCACCCCTCGACGTCGAATATTTTAGTTGATGATGCAGGTTATACAGTTGAAGATTATCTGAACGCGTCGGCATACGAAAATGTAGCAGCTATGGAAGTTGGAGCTGAAGACGATACACACGACTCCTCTTGCGAGTGCAACTCGTGTGTATTCGATTAGATATTTTTGTAGGTTTCTTTATTGGATTTATAAGACATGTATTTGGTATTTAAATATTTATGTCTTAGTTAAACACAGAATAATTTGCTATTATTTATGGGTATCATTTTAGTTCTCAGTTCATATTATTTATAAATTTTCCGCTATTGTGTTATACTCTAAGTATGATTGTGGATGCGTGTAAAGTTTAGATAACGCGGGGATAGCCTATTAGAGATCCTGGTTGAACCGTTGGTTATTTGACGGTTCATCACACCATTCTGAACAGTGTGGAATTGGGGTGTGACACTGGGCCTCCTTCGCAGCCCCTTGGCGGAGCTGGACTTCTTTCGTCGCAGCCCCCGCTGTTGTCTCCTCTTGACGGCCGAGCCTAGGAGCCGGCCTTGTCTTATATATATCGGCCCGAAGCTCCGCAGTCGACTTTATTTTCTTCTTCGGTGGCTCCTCGGGCATGGGCCCCTTGCCCTTTGCCTCGGCCGTGGCCCTCGGTTCCTTCCGTGGAGGTGCACCCGCCTGCCCGTCAGCCGATTGAACCCCCTTCGCTGCCTCGGCCGTCCGCTTGGCCAGGATCCGGGTAACGATCTTATCGTCTTTGTAGTTCACTGTAATGAGAAAATGGTTAGCGAAAACATCAAGATAGCAGCAGTACATAGTCTGGATCCTAAAATTATTAAACTCACCGAGGAGACCGTGCTCGGCCAACTGCACGGGATCCGCAAGGTCGAAGAGGCGCACAGTCTTCCCGGCCATCATCTTGCGTTGAGCCTTTCTCTCCTCCGTCGTCAGGAAGGGGACTTTGTTAAATCCCGTAGCATCGACCACCAGCCAAACATTCGACAGAGGGAGGTCCAGGCCGTCCGCGGGAGGGCCCATGAAGAAAAACTTGTCCTTCCACCCGTGGATGGAGGAAGGCTTTTGGGCGATAGTCGGGAGCTTCTTTTCGCCCCTCTGGCTGAAAAAGTATCACCCGGTCATAGCCCGGGCCTCGGTCAGACTGGCCAACTGGAAGACCGACCGAAACAAGTTCAAGGTCGGAGTCTCACCCAGTCGGCGGACGAATAGGATGAAGGCAAATATGTATCGCCACCCATTCGGAGCAAGCTGGGAGGGGGCGATGCGGTAGGCTTGAAGGATTTCTACAACTAATGGGTGAAGGGGAAACCAGAGCCCAGACTTCAGGGTGTATTCATACACACAAATCTCCGACGTATTTACGGTACAGGCCCGCTCATCGGAGGTTGGGAGCCGAACGCAGACATTCGTCATTGGCTCTATGAGCTGGTATGCCCGACAGACTGATAACAAAGCCGCTTTGGTTTTGATCTTACTCGACACCTTCCATGCTGGGACGGTTCCAATTGCAGTTACTGATGGTCGGCCGCCTCTCTGACGAGAAGCCCGTTGAGCTGGGGGGCTCGCGGGGAGACAACGCTCTTCGGCCTCAGAGGAACTCTTCTCAAGTTCCTCCTCTGAAACCTGATTGAAATCCTCGGAGGCAGCGGACCATCCTTCCTTCGAGAAGGATGATCCCTCAGAAGAAGAAGTTCGAGAAAGGGCTATTTTCTCACTCACTCTCACTCTACTGGAAGAGGTAATACTATTGGAGGAAAAACTACTAAGCATGAAAGAACAAGAAAGGAAATGTAAGGAGACTTACTGGTTGGAAGAAATTGAACTCCGACTGCAGAAGCAAAGCTCAAAAACAGGGATGTTCGACTAGACTCAGAGTGCTCTGATGAAACTCCGGTTGCAACTGAAGCAAATGGTTGAATGAACGAAATAGAAGAGTATTTATAGGTCCTGTGACCGTGAACCGTCTCTTCGGGTTCCGGACATGTGTTTCAGCACCATTGATCGTTGTCTGCCGCGCCAGACGCGACGTGACAATCTGACGTCATGCGCAATGATGGCGCTTCTTCTCGAGGCACACCGCCTCCTGGTAGCCGTCGGATCAATATGTCGATCCGTGTTGTTTCAGTCTCAGCCATTCGATGCATTCGACCGATTTGAAGACGAGCGGCAGTTAATGGTGCTCCTTCTCGAGGCACACCGCCTCCTAGTGGCCGTTGGATCAAGGGTCGATCCGCATCAAATCAAAAGATCGACGGTCGAACATGTTTACGAAACCCGAGTTTAATGCCTCGAGCCCCGTGCCTCAATCAATCTTGCAGACGGTTGGTGCAACCGCCTCCACTTAGGAGCACCCGGAGTCATTCAATGCAGCCATCAATCTGGCAATCGGCCTCATAGGCGTAAGTTTTCTCAACGGTTTAGACTTATTGCACTATCGAATTCGTTGCATCCGACAGCGCAAGGGGCATCTGTTAAGGGGGAAAAATCCCTTCCATTGAAAATCTTACACATGTCAAGCTGCGCCTTCGGAGCCTAAGCGCTCGGAGTGTCTCGCACTCGGCATCATGTATTCGGCCTATTATGTGCCCGGTCTTTCATGCGCCTTGTCACACCCCAATTCCGTACTATTCAGAATGGTGTGATGAACCGCTAACAAACCAACGGTTCAACCAGGATCTCGAGTAGGCTATATCCGTGTTATCTGAACCCCATACATCCATAATCATAATCAGAGTAAATACACAATAGCGGAAGTCTTATAATAAAATGAACTGAGAATCTACTGTGATATTAATATTTAAATAAAAAATTATTCTGTATCAACTGAGACATAAATAAATATCAAATACATGTCCATAATAAATCCAAGTAAAGAAACCTAAGAAAAATATCTAATTGAATACACATGAGTT
>JAMYWD010000845.1:0-50000 GCA_028583415.1 Protea cynaroides | reverse complement strand
AAAAATACATTCACAATGCGTGTCTTTGGGAAATTCAACTGAGCATTAGGAATTACTTGGCCAGAAACTTGCAATCTTCTTTTTGGAGAAACAATATTATTTGGACCACAATCAAAGCAAATATCAACTACTACTCTAATTCACAGAGCCGTCTCTAATCGTTCAGGCGATAAGCAATCCCTATTATTTTTGTGAGTAGTGGTGTATCCTTCTTATCCAATCTCTTCTTCTTTGAGTTTTGTGGAAAAAAAAAACGACGTGAGGCGGTGAAGAAAACTAATGTAGATCGGTTCATGAGCATAAAATACGGCCGCAAGAAGTTGAAATAACCCACATGGATCATGGGTTGGTGTGAATCTCACAAACATGACAAGTGGGTTGGTATGAAGGTTGTTATGAATCTCACAAACATGGCAAACACATTATTGATAGGTGCATAATATTGGAAGAGATCTCCCAATGAAAAGATTGGAAGATCATATTCTCAAATGGCAAGCATCACAAATGGCAATCGTTCATTTAGATTTAGTAGCTATTGGGATTTCTTTTATTTTGGTAGTCTTTGTTTCCTTTAATTATAGCATTGTTATCTAAAATTATTTACTAGCCTGGTATAGTTCAAGCTTGCCATTAGTAGGCTCATCTTCAATTCTATTTAAATGATGTAGTCCATCTCAGTTGAAGCATTGAAGAAATAATATGAAAAATATTATACTGAGTACAATGAGTTCCTGTGAGATGTAGTGGGGTCAGAGACCATTGATCTGAGATAGATCATTTTTCCATTATCTATAATAGATTAGCCTTTCTTTGGATTACCTTGTGAGTTCTTTTCAATCGGTGACTACCTGTAATCAATTTCAATTGTTCGTTACATATCATAGCGTGGGTTGAGGTTGGATTACATTAATTGGTATTAAAGCTATGGCGAAAGGAAGCTCACATTCTACAATTCTGAGTAACAACCCCAACCAACTCCAATTGGTTAAACTGATTCGCCAGTTGACGAAGAAGATCACTATCATTGAGCAACGTTTTGAGTCCCAGCATGGCAACCAACACCAAGCTTTGGTCAATCACCCACCCCGGACGATCAATCGGCTACCCCAACGAGCCATCCCACAACCTCATCTCCCAGAGGATATTGTGGATACTCTCCCAAACCGTGATCCGCGACCTATTGATGGTCGTCACAAGGTACAGTTTGAATTGAAAGAATATAATGGCAAACTTGATCCTCAATTTTTTTATGATTGGCTTCATGCTCTCGACGATTATTTTGGTTGGTTTCACTTAACGGAAGAACGTAAGATGCAACTAGCTTGCACTAAACTTATGGGGACCGCTCGAGAGTGGTGGCGCTCTCAAGAGAAAAAGCTATATCGACACCGTCAAGAACCAACCAGTTGGGATGAGATGAAAGATTTTCTCAAAGAAAAGTATTTGCCCTCTACTTATCTGCGAAGGCTTCACGATCTATTCAATACCTTACGAAAAGGTAACATGACTGTTGAAGATTATGCTGATAAATTTGATGAACTTGTTGCACAAAAAGGGTGGACGATACCACGAACAACTTTTATCTTGGTTTCGTTTGGGTCTCAAAATTGATATCTTAGACAAAATCGGTGTCCTGCCTATCCCTTAATGCAAGATTGGAGGCCGGTAGGGCCCCCCCTCCCCCAATCCCAAGATAGAGTACCCCTATTGTTCGCCCCCTCTTAAACAAGACCGAAGAGAAAGGCTCCAATGGGATCGACCAGCACCACCAAATGCTTCCATTGTGGCCAAATGGGACACTTTGCAAAATTTTGTCCACAACGAGGTAAGTCCAACACCATTGTTGCCATCATCGAGGCCAATCCCGAGACCCAATTCTACGAACCACAATGTGATGATGAATGGACTGTACCCATCATTAAAGAGGAACACCAAACTTTTTCTGGCGCTAATCATAAGCTCCATCCTCGTAAGATGGGCCCTTTCAAGATCGTAAGGCGAATTGGTCCTAACACCTATCATCTTGATCTCCCTCCCCAAATGAAGATTAGTAATGTGTTTAACGTCGCTGATCTTACTCTCCACACTAGCCATCATTCAGATGAAGGAAATGAAGAACTTGCTATCTGGCTCCCTCCCTTTTCTACACCCATGACCGATGAGATCGAGGCTGTCCTTGACGATAAGCTTGTCGCCACCCATGGTGGTCGTTTCCATTCCTTCTAGATCAAATGGAAGGGTCGCCCAGACCACGATTGCACATGGATCCATGCGGAGGATTTCCACCACCTCAATCCAGATCTCTATGAGCATTACATGTCAGTTTACATTCGTCGGAGTTGATGTTTTTGAGTTTGGGGGAGTTGATGTAGATCAGTTCACGGGCATCAAATATAGTCACAAGTGGTTCATGTAACCTACATGGATCATGGGTTGGTGTGAATCTCACAAACATGGCAAGTGGGTTGGTATGAAGGTTGGTGTGAATCTCACAAACATGCAAGCACGTTATTGGTAGGCGCATAATATTGGAAGAGATCTCCCAATGAAAAAATTGAAAGATCATATTCTCATATGGCAAGCATCACAAATGGCAATCCTTCATTTATAAAGATTTAGTAGTTGTTGGGATTTCTTTTATTTTGGTAGTCTTTGTTTCTTTTATTATAGCATTGTTATCCAAAATTATTTACTAGCCTAGTATAGTTCAAGCTTGCCTTTAGTAGGCTCATCTTCAATTCTATTTAAATGATGTAGTCCATCTCAATTGAGGCATTGAAGAAATAATTTGAAAAGTATTCTATTGAGTACATTGAGTTCCTGTGAGATGCAGTGGGTGAGAGACCTTTGATCTGAGATAGATCATTGTTCTATTATCTACAATAAATTCCCCTTTCTTTGGATCACCTTTTGAGTTTTTTCCAATCAATGGCCACCTGTAATCAATTTCAATTGTTTGTTATATATCGTAGCGTGGGTTGAGGTTGGATGACATAAAAAACCCTTGATTTTGGTTCGAATTCTGAGTTGGTTGGCTAACGGAGGTGATTGAGAGAATGAAGTCTTATTGTGGATCCAGATTTTACAGATGTTACTTTTTATACCTTCATAGGATCTGAACTTTTATGCTCAATGTGACACTTGGCTTTGCCACAAAATAGTAGGGTATTCTTGCTCTTTGATTGCAACAACCCCTTCCTTTTCCAAGATTCCTTCGTAGAAGACAACACTTGAAAATGTTGCAAGGGGAACTTTTTTGAGGAGCAAAATGAACTTGAGATTATGCTTGGGTGGTGTTTTCTTACTTCATTCTTTGTATGAGCAGTAGAAGACATGCCTGAGCTTTGTCCAAAAGGTGCCCCACTAATACAATTGTCAAAGATGCTTCTGTAGAGAGATGCTTTGCCGACGAGGTCACTACTCACGATCAGAAACCAAATTAAAATGAAGATGAAATATGGAAGAGAACAAATGATGGAAAATTTGTTATTTAGTGGTAATTTATTAAGAAGGGTAATAAAGTAATTTAATTTTTTCTGTTGGTCAAACTGAAAGAAGGGGGTGCTGCTGATATTATTGGCAAGGTTAGGGGTGTGGGGTGCTGCTGATATTATTGGCAAGGTTAGGGGTGATTTAAAGGAAATGTTGAGGGGGGTTGGGTGAAATTTTCCCATTCTGAAACCCATTGAATCATCCTCAGTTAAATCAGGTTGAACAAAACCCAAGCCCTAATAGTAATACCTAATTCAGCCACTTTTGGTTTGACATTGGTCTAGGTTTTTAAAAGCATGTTTCTATGATAAAATTAGAATCAATGAAAATAAATAAAAAAAATTTACTAAGAAAAGGTTTACAAAATTGAATTTTCTTAAGGGTAGTAGACAAAAGAGAATTAATGAACAATATCTCATTACAATTTTTCCTACTAAGTGGTTACCTTCAGCCACTCCAACATCTCTTCCGATAGATTGAAAATGATAGATTGCAAATATCTAAACAGGTAGACAAAAGTAATTTGTTCTTAAGAATCTAAGCACAAAATTATAAAAATGGCAAAACAGGAAGGACACATACATATTTTTTCAAATTGGAAACATTTGAACAAGGGGGCTGATTGAAATCTTGATGTCTTGAAAACAACTTAGGTTTTTATTCCCTGCCTTATCATTTTAAATAGAACCTTGGAAGATGATTATAAGCTGGAAAGGAAGGACATTTCATGTTCGTCATTGTCATCTCCGATGGTCGTCTCAGTCTCAGGAATGAATTCTATGGAGAAGAAGGAAGACAGCTTCATATCATGTAATAAGATGGACGGGAAGGGATGGAAGTGTAAGAAAGAGGCTAAATGAGGGCATTCTCGCTGCGAGCATCACCTCACGCATTTAAAATCTTACTATACCAACAAGAAGAGCAACTACCAATCTGGTCAAGGACTGAAATCCAATGGAAAGAGATTTTCTTCGAAGATGCCCTCCTCCAATTGTTATTACTACACAGGGTTTGGTCCTGAGTGGCGTGGAAAGGGTAGAGTTCAATCCAAGAGGAGATATATGGAACTCAATTCTGGTTCTTCTTCCTTTTCTTCTGATGATACAGTAGGTGTGGATAATGGAAATGTCAGAGGAGCAGCGCCAATGATCTACAATACGTAGACAAAAGCAATTAATTCTTTATAAATTAAGTACAAAATTATAAAAATGGCAAAACAAAAACTACAAACATAATTCTTCACATTGAATACATTGAATGAGGAGACTTTAAGGGGTAATAATATAGATTCAGTTTCTACTCAATTCAAATCACAGAAAAAGAGGTCATTACTCTACCCCTCTTTGGGATAACTATCAAAGTTCACATCCCTTGCTATAATTAAATGGTATGATTGTTCAAACTTTTCCATCAGCAAGCATATTGCCACTAAAAGTACTTTAGAGGACACAAGTTAAGAGCATCAATGGGAAGCTTAAGCATTTGGTAACGTTCTTTTGAAGTGTTTCAGTTATTTTGGTATGAAAAGGTCTAATTTTATATTTTTATTATTACCTTAAGGAAATATAACAAACAATGAAATCTCATGGAACACACCTGGTAAATCGTTGATCCGATTGAATAGCTTTCCATATTTGCCTTCATGCTTCTTAACCCTTTGGAAACAGTTATCCTCCATCTCTTCTCTAGTTATGAATTTTCTTTCTTATTTTGGCACATTCCTTCTCTTGAAAAAAATCCAAAACAAAATTATATTGAATGAGAATAAAAAGAAGATTCTTTTGTTAAATTAGTAGGCAAAATGAATGAACATCAATTATTAATCAAATGCCACATGTAAGATGAATTGCATAATTATCAATTTCATATTAATTAATTAATAACACATTTTTTGCTTAATGAAATATTTCTTTTTGTTAAAAAAAAAAATACTAGTTTAACTAGTAAGAATTATGGTATGGTGCTATCGTGCCATGCCTTTGGAATCCTTCTTCCACTTTGGAGAGTTGGATTTGAGGGACCACTTCTACTTGCTTTATCTCTTAGAAAAACATACTTTATATCATTCATGTCCCAACCCAACACATCATGAGGCCTGTTATGTCCTAATATGGCTAATCTTGAATTAAACCTGAAAAAAAACGAGGGATGTGATGGGTTTCGGTGGCTAGCACCATGCCTAGCCTTTAATACCACATTTCACCTACTGAAGTGAGGTCATATTCTATTGTATCCAACCATATGTGCTTGTATACCTTTTTTACAAAGGACAACACCCACAAAACTGTCATGTGGTATCGAACAGGCTGCTTGGTATTCCAATCTTGCCATTTACTGCAAAGGTCATAACGCCTTAGAGAATGTCATGTATCTCTTAACTACTTCATCACTACTTTACATATGTTAAGTCTCATTTAATAGATAAATATCTCTAGTTATTGATTCATTTTTTGTCTAAAATCTTACTAGGCATTTCAAATATTTAGAAAATATTTATTTACAATAAAAAGAATGAAAGTAAAACAAAGATAATGTGAGGGATAAAAATGTGAATCAATCTCAATAACATTTGGAAGAGAAGTCTCTTTGGGAAGTACAAGGAAAGAGAATTACACCTCTAATTGATAAATTGATAAAGAGATTTAATCTTTCAAAATTCCTTAATTGTCTGAAATATTTGTCTATCTTAGCTCTTTTTTTTTATTTTTTTATGGATTCGAAATGATGACTGATGCCGTATGAAAGCTATGTGACTCTTATGCTGAATTATATAATGACCCATTTTCTTCAATTCATATATTTGGGATTTTTTTTTTTTGGGTGGGGGGGGTTAGTTGGGGGTCAACAACACCATCATTAGTTTTTATTGAAAATTTTAAATTGGGAGAAAAAAGAGCTCATGGTATCATTCTTCGCATCTCTACAAAGGTTCTTTTGTGTGCCTGGGGAAGGAAAGAAACATTCAATGAAACTAAAGAAGAAAACATTTACCATACTAAAGGTTTTACATAAAGTAAAAGAGTTGGGGTTACAACATGAGTTCTTTGAGATGCTTTGGAGGCGAGTGATCCTATTAACAATTCACAGTGTGTTTTATCAAATTATAGAATTCATAGACTATGTACTTGCATGAGGACATTAACTTTTCTTGGTATCTTATTTTGTCACAATCATGATTCAAGTAATCAGTATTAGATCGGCTGGATCGATCGACTCATATCAGTTTTGGATATAACTAATCCCGATCCGATACCGATTCCTGACATATTTTAAGGATCCGTCAGATACGATACTGGATTGCGTGATTGGCCAATCCAATCTAGTAATTAGCCTTTTATAACGAGTGCAACATCCATTGTTTGTAGCAGTTTCATAATCTAATATCTCCACATCCGCAACTCTAATGGTTTTGATATTTGAAGGATAAAATCATTTTCGGGCATTCTCCAAATCCCATGGCGACAATTGGGATTTTGTTTGCCTTTAACTCCAGTTTTAAATCAGCTTGGCAGGAACTTCTTCAAACTAAAAACCTAAACATTTTCAGACATTCTTCAAATCCCTTGACTTATAAGTGATCAAAGCTTGACTTCCACTACTGGCGCTAGAAAATCAAATCTCCAAGAGTCCAGCTTGCCATCCACTAATGGCCCTAGAAAATCCAATCCACCACTTCAACATGGAAACGAAGAAAGGAGATAGCTAGGGAGATTGAATGAAATCCACAATCTTCACAAGTAGAATAGAGACCTAGTCGTAACCATTATCCATTACAGAAAAGTCTCTCTTCCTCTTCCCCTTCCTAGTATATCTCCAACCTTCCATTGTTTATCATATCTCCTTCCTCTTTGAAAGGAAGATCAATCACCATTATCCATTATAGCTATACCTCTCTCTCCTTTCCTTGTTTATCTCATCTCATTTCCTTTTTTATCTCTTTCTCTTTCTCAGACATTCTTTCACTCTCCTTGTCGTGTATCAACAGCATTAAGCACCAACCCCTCCAATGTACATAGAACAAATGTATGCGTAGACGAGACAATCCGAACCATTCCTAGTTTTATTTTTTTTTCCCAAGAAGGAAACCCGAAGATCAGGGAGGCAATTGTACCTATTCAGGATTTGTTTGGAGGATCAATTTATATTTTTCTATTTTCAGCATTATTTTTTTTATTTTTTTTTAATATTTTAATATTCAAAACTACTGGTCCAGAACCGAACCAAAAAGTGGACAATATAAGTCGGATCAGATCGGTTTCCCAATCAACCAATTCTGTATCTGATATCTGGATTTACAACCATGGTCACAACCAAACCTGGATGAAGGTAAAATGTACAACCCTCAAAGACGTTGATCTAGTGTTCACATTAATTACCTTTTATTAAATCGTTCATTTAATAAAGATAAATGCCTCCATGCCTCCAAAACAATATTAAACCTTCATGACGTTTAATATTAATTAAGTTTTTACATCACTTAATGAATTCCTACAACATCCATCTAATAAATAAAATCAATTGGAAATAAGATAATAGAAATCCAATCCATGAAATTTACAAGCTCTGACTTGGTTTGTACCTTCCTTCTCAGTCCTCTGTAATGTCAAATAATAGAGTGAGCTCACATAGCCCGGTAAAACAAAACATGGTAAGATCACCAAAAAGAGTAAGACAACACAATTGATGGCAAGGAGGGTTCAACACCTTCAGATCAATGATCCCTCTTTGCTACATGATCTTTACACAACCCAACTCCAAAACAGATTTAATAATCAATAGAGAAATCAACTTATCTAAAAAATCCAACCATTGACAACACTTGAAATTGATAGGAGACCCTCTTAACTTCAATTATGAACACTAGCAGAAATTTGGAGTCGATCGAAGGAGAACTGAAACAACTACAGATTCTGCAAGGTTGTTGTTCTGGTTACCACCCAGATCTGGAGAAGTTTCTGAAAATTTTGATGATGTTTAGCACCAAATTAGCAAAGATCTGGTAGTCTTCTAACAGAATAATTGTCGCCAATGGGTATGAAGAACAGCCAATAACATGAGCAGAGAACAAACAATAAGAACAAACAATAAGAAAACAAACTGTTGATTGAGTCTCACAACCGAAGGAGACTTAACCAGAAATCAAAGTTTAACTTTTATTTTCTGGTCTAAATCTGCCCCAGCTTTCTTTTTACTTCTTACTTATATAATTTGTAAGATTACAAAATAATAGGAAATCCTAACTAAAACAGAAATTTCCTTTTTAGAGAATAGGAAAGTTTCCAAAATAGAAAATAGGAAAGTTTCTAAACACTATTAGGAAACTAAATTTAAGAAAGTACTTAGTTTCCAAACAATTAAAATTCTAAATAACTAACACTATATTTTAGGAAAGAAATAAAAAAAGAGTGAAAAATCTGTTGTTGGTACTGTTCACGTGAATAGTACCGTGAACATTGTTCACGTGAACAGTGGGGGCGATTGGTCAGCCAATTGGGCCTGACCCAATTTTGGGAGATTCTTTCTTCTTTCGGCCCCTTCTGGAGTAGACTTGGACTGCATCAACAATAAACACACGCATCAAAACCATTTCAATCACATGAAAACCTCTTTTTTCCTTTCTATTTTATATTCGACAGTTGGGAAGAATTGGGTGTCACCTTCCGCTATAGAGAGGCAACTCTAGCCCTCACATTGTCATCCCCTATGATTATCATATGTGCCCAACAACTAAATGTATCACACTGTCATCCCGGATGACTGATCATATGACCACCATGACCAAAAAACACATCAGGTATACCCAAGGACAGTAGGTCTTTTGTGGTCAAATAGGAACGTATCCATCCTCTTGCTTGATACAATCAGCCAATTTCACACATCATTTAACATAAATTATCTTACATTACAACACTTGTTCAAAAACATGTTTCCACATAAATATCACGAGCTTCCAGATGCTTACAATCATGCACTATAATTACAATATATAAAAAGAACACATGCTCGAAATCATCGTCATAAACTTTCATCATCGAAATATCATAGCATAGAAAGGAACACAAATAGATGAAGTATTCTCCACAGAGAAAGTATCATAATTCACTAGTCACAAGCTTATTTTACAAACCATACAAAAATAAGTGATAAACAAGCTATAATCTACTTACCTCAAAGATGACTTAAAATGATAATCTCGCCGACGATCCAACCACACACTTGCTACCTATTATTCACATGTATAAAACAGGATCTTAATAATGAAACAAAAGAAAGATACTAAAGAAATTAGGAGCAAGGGAGTGAAAAAAAAAATCAGGTTTTAAGATCAAGCAAATAACAAATAGAAAATTCTCAAATCCGATTTGGCGGTAAAACAGACCTGACGATGGTTTCAGCTCTCGGTTTTAGCAATAGGTAAGTTTGAAGAGAATGAATGTACTTTGTTTTCTGAGATCATTCCATGTAGTTCAACTTCAAGGGAAGAAGGGATTGAATTGATGGAGATCGATCCAGTAGTCTTAAGGAGGGTTTAATCGCTTCAGGGATGTCGAACAGAGAAGGGAAAACGAATCAGGAAGGAAAGAAATAGTTAGATCGAGTATCCAATTAATTGCTGGGAAGGAGAGAGAGAGACTCTAACCCACAAGGATCAACGCAATCCAAATCCAGATTTACAAAAACAGATGGCTAAACAGGGAAGTGAGTTCCAAATTTCAACTACCTCCAGCGCTGGCCAACATCACCAGTTGCAGAAACAAATCCGATAAAAAGAAAGAACAATACAAAACAGCAAAAGGCAAAGAGACAAAGAGAGGAGAGAGATAGTCTCTAACCCACACGGATCAACGCAGTGGGTAAACAGGGAAGTGAGTTCTAACTTTCAACTATCTCCAACGCTGGCCAACACCACCAGTTGCAGAAACAAATCCGACAAAAAGAAAGAGCCATAAAGAAGAAGAGGAATAAGAAGGAAGATTACAGAACAGTAACAGCCAAAGAGAAAATAAAAGAGGATTACCTGAGTGCGGGTTTGAGGGCAGCACGAGGAAGAGAAGGCTTGAAGGTGCAGAAAACGACAATCGATTTCACCGAGGGATTTGCAGCAGTAACAGTTCGGAATCTAAAACGTTGGTTTTTTATTCCCCTAAATTTTCTAATGACCATAAGATGTCCTACCTACAAACAAAGACTAATCTCATCTTACGTGGCCATCTAATCCTTAACCATTTGGAATTATATTGACTAAAATATCTTTCACAATGGGGTAAAATTCGTAATTTTTCCTCTAATCCAATCCCTTGCCACCTCATCATCAGCCAACCAACTCCGCTCCTCTTCTTTTTTATTTTTTTTTCTTCTTAACTCATCTCCATAACCATTTTAGATTAAGGAGATCTGAGGCATATTGAAAAATAGAAATATATGGAAAATCGGTAGTCAATCAATCGAAAAAAGAGAGAAACCCAGATTTCAAGAGGAGAGAGGAACGGGATTCACATCATCTCCTCCCAGAGGTTCAGGAGGAGGGGGGACGTCCCCATTGGATGGCCGACACGAGGGGTTCGGGTGAATCCGAGCCTTCCATCGGGGCTCGGGTGAATCTGAGCCCTCCATCCTAGCCGACACCGAGCCAACAAGCTGAGCCGACAGAAGGTGTCAGTTCCGATGGAGGGCTTGAATTCACCCGAGCCCCATGTGTTTGCCATCTAACGGAGGCGTCCCCCTCCTCCCAAAACCTCTAGGAGGAGAGGATGTGGATCCAAGAGGAACAAGGGATATGACAGGGAAGTACACATTGGCAGCATGTACTTCCTCATATGACAGGGAAGTACACATTGGCAGCATGTACTTCCTCCTCCCTTAAATTAAAATAGGGTTTATTTACGGTCGGAAGAGATCTATACACTAGCAGTGTATATTGGAATCTTATATGCTAAAATGAAAATTGGAATACAAGAAAAACAATGGGGATCCGCATAGGTTGCCACTGTCCTCCCAGAACCACTGGGAGGAGACGATGTAAATCCAAAGAGTCATTAGGATGAGAGAGAAAGAGAATGATTTTAAGTAGGAGAGAGATAGAGACAGACGCTACTTTTACCTTTACCCTTGTTCTAGAGTCTGAACATCTTTTTTGGTTCCAAAAAATTAAATTTTCATTTCTCCCAAAATTGTCCCAAAATCCCTCCACCCCCTTGCCTTTTACGTGTTTAAAAATTCTAAAACCAAATAATTCTGACCCAACAACTCATGCAACCAAAGTGAGAACTGGTTATGCTTTTTCTTTTTTTTTTTTCTTTTGGATTCTTATTATGATTATATTTTAACTTTTGGAAAGACAATTAAGATTAGCCTTAGGGCTCTCTTAATGTACTTAGAATCAAATATTGATATCTTATCTTATGGAAACAAATGAAGGCAAACCCTGATTGGCTGGTTTTTAGTTTGTACTTTTTTCCTTTTAAAAATATAACATTGTATGTAGTTAACTCCTTTTTTGGTTTTAATATTAATTCTTTCTAAATAGAGAATCATTAGAATTTTTACAATCAAGGATTTAATAACTTATATATAGAGAGAGTTTCTTATCAAATGTTGACGCTGCCTAAAAAAGAGTTTGAAATTTCAAAATTTTTAATTTGTGTACAAGACTAATTTTTTGTGTAAAAAATCTTAAATTTAGGAAACTTATTAGCCATTCATGGTAAAACTTCTAATGATTCTATTTTAGGATAGTTTTAAAAGCATTGAATGTAAAATTTTAATGATTCTCTATTAAGAAAGAACCATTAATTAAAAAAAAAAAAAAAAAAAAAAAGCATGTTATCTATTGGTATACGACCCATAGAAATTTGTAGGAATGATATCCATTGGTGGCAATAGACATGGGGTAGGTAATTATTTTTTTAATATAAACAAAAAACCAGCCAATCAAGTGACCCTCATTTTTGTAATATGGCATGTTTAGTTGTCTTCCTGAAAGAAAATATAGCAGTTGTTGATATCCAAAAATAACACGAAAGATTTAGATTCATATATGGATCTCTTTTATTATGGAAACAGATGAAAGCTACTCTGATAGGTTGGTTGGTTTTTGGTCTATATTTTTTTTTCTCTTCAAAAATTCATGTATATCGCACAAACAATGGGTGTCTTTCCAGCAAGTTTCTATGAGTAAAATCTATGAAAGATATATAGCCTTTTATGGGTTAAATTTAACTCCTTTGGAATTACTTAACCCTATTTTATAAGCTTTTATAAGATAAAATTTGTAGAGAACATCAAATCTTTATGAGTTATATATACTTAACTCCATTTTTAAAAATTATTAAAATCTTTGTGAATAGAGATTCTAACCTTCTACATATTTAATCTCATGAAAACCTGTGGGAAAGACACCCATTGGTTGCTACATCGTTGGGATTGGATTTTTTAAAAAAATGCAAAAAAAAAGGGGGAGTGGGGTCAATTAGAGTGGCACTCTTCTGTTTCCATAAGATAAGATATCCAAATAAGACTATAAGATTCTGATTGGTTGTTTAGGTAATTGAAGGTATGGGAAGTGAAATTTTTTAACTTAAAAAAAAAACTTTTGTAATCACATAACTAAGAAACTAACTCTAATCCATTCAATAGTTGATTATTAACATATACTTTATTTTGCATCAAAATATCTTGCATTTGAAAAGTATATATATATATATATATATATATATATATATATATATATATATATATATTTATTTAAGTATAATTATTAATTTATTCTTCTCGAACGGTTAGTAAAACGTTGGCTTGTGAGATTCCATTACATCCTGTTGGTGTGGACTGTGGAAGTTATTTTCCCAAATAATGAAAAGCACATTTCAGTTTCTTTGGTACTGACTCGATTCTGTGGTTTTAGTTTTGAGATATTCTGCTTAACACTAATCTTTTTGTGTCAACTATTGACACCAGTGTTCGGTGTCTAACACACAAAACTCCCTCACCCCTCATCTCAAACACCAAAACAGCTTTTCTATATTATTAAGGTTTCTGTGATGACCCAATGAATGTGCGTCAAAGAGAATCAATATCAACAAAGCCTTGTCACTGGCCGGTGTCAAGTATAAAGTTCCTTTAGTTGTTTTTTTTTTTTTTTAATGTTTCTCGTTAGTAGACGCTTCCCCATCGTTGATTTCTTTAGTCTATGGACCAAAAACACCTCCCCTTATTTCATTACTGGTTTCGCATACAGTTGGTCAAAGTCCTACCATTTCTAAAGAATCCTATCAAAGTAAAAATATATTCAAATAAAAGCTTTAATTACCATTCACACAAACAAAAATTGCATGTAAAATGGAAAATAAAATAAAATAAAATAAAAGAAATGCACATGCTAGCAACAAGAATAACGCCTTCAATAAACTTATTATAAGAAAATAGAGAAAATTATTTATACATTCCCCCCTCTGTTAAAAAAACCCATCGTCTTGAGCTTGTTACAGTCAAGAAGGAACAAAATTCCCATTTGAGGATTCAATAATAACATTTTTATCCAACTCCCCACAAAAATGCCTTTTTAAAAAGGCTCTCCCCGCCAAAGAACCTCTTCCCTTAAAAATAAACGCACTTTTTTTTTTTTTAGGCATAAGAAAACATACAAGGTCTCTTCTAGATGATGAATGAAATTATAAATAAATCTGAGACTCCATGAGAAATGGAAAAACAAACAAGACCTCCTGCTTGCTCCTAGAGATAAGAGAAACAATACATAAATCTGAGATTACATGAGAACCCATTTTATGTCTCATGTAGGATGCCAAAAATCTTCTGAAGATAAGAGAAACAACAAATAAATCTGATAGTCCATAAAAGTTCATTTTCAAGTTCATGTGGGATCCCAAGAAGATCCTGCAATTAATTGTTTACATAATTACCACGACCATGTTAGTTTGCAGTCAACCGTTCAAAAAAAAAAAGTTTCCACTAATTTCATTTTCCAAATGCTAGGAGGTGGTCAAGCCCTTTCCCTACCATTATCCAAGAAAAGGTGTCTATCAGGGAAGAAAGCAAGCTTACCTTGTGAGTTGGAGTTGCTTCTTTGGTCGTAGATCAGCTAGACGCGGAAGGTTGCCTCCCTCCGGTCGCCTTGTTCTGGTGCGCGCCTTACTCAAATAGGGGCTGAAGGACTTTCTTCTTGGTTTAGAGTTGGGTAAGACTGGGCAGTAGGGAGTATTGAATCCAAAGAATTCGTTATAGAGGATTCGCTCAAAGCAAAGAAGCTAACCGGTTTGCCTAGCTAGGCCTGACAAGGAGGTTGCTCGCCATCTGCGATTCATACAACATGAAGAGTTTAAAAAAAAAAAACCACAACAAAGGGATAGTTAGAATCACTATTTTACTTTGGCCTTACCATCCAC
This sequence comes from Protea cynaroides, assembly GCA_028583415.1. NCBI lineage: Eukaryota > Viridiplantae > Streptophyta > Magnoliopsida > Proteales > Proteaceae > Protea > Protea cynaroides. Next base: position 35,106 of record JAMYWD010000845.1, on the reverse strand, counting down.
AGTGTAGCTATTGCAGCTGCTTAAGCAGCTATTGGGCCAGCCAAACAAAATGGACTGACTGCACAGTGGCAGAAGGGCATTTTGGATACAAATTCGTGCATCTTGGAGCACTTTGAAGAACCAATGAGGAAAAAAAAAAAAAAAAACCCTCTTGTTTTATCAAAACAAAAGTATAAAGAAAGTTTGATTTTTCACTTATTGAACTTGGGAATGTCCATTGTTAGTAAAACAACGAAATTAAGCGAACAATTCTAAAACCAATTGAACCATCCTCAGTCAAATCATGTTTAACAAAACCCATGCCGTAATATAATACATGATTTGGCCACTTTTGGTTTGACATTTGCCTAGGATCTTAAAAGCATGAATCTATGATAAAATCTAAATCAATGAAAACAAAAAAAAAAAAATTAAACAAAAAAAGGGTAAAAAAAAAATTCTTAGGGTGCATAAGAAAGAGAATTGACGAACAGCACGTCATTACAACTTTTCCCACGAAATAGTTGCCTTCAACAGCGCCAACTTTTCCAAATGTGCCAATGATCTAAATAGGTAAAAAAAAAAAGCAATTAGTTTTTAATAAACTAAGCACAAAATGATAAAAATGACAAAACAAGGACACATATATAATTGCTCAAATTGGAAACATTTGAACGAAGGGATTTTATGTCAGAGGAAGAATGCCAATGATCCACAATACGTAGGCAAAAGTAATTAATTCTTTATAAATTAAACAAAAAAAATTATAGAAATGGAAAAATAGGAACAACACATTCATTATTCTTCACATAGAAAACATTGAATGAGAAGATTTTAAGGGGTAATTATATAGATTCAGTTTCTTCTCAATTCAACCACATAAAATGAAATCATTACTCAGCCCCTCTTTGCCATAGCTACCACAGTTGACATCCTTTGGTATAAAATAAATGGTATGATTGTTCGACTTTTTCCATCAGCAAGCCTGTGGCCTCTGATTCACCAAAAGAAAAAAAAAAAAAAAAAATGAAGCCTGTGGCCATTGAAAGTGCTTTAGAGTAAACAAGTTAAGCACATCAATGGGAAGCTTGTGCTACGTTTAGTAACGTTCTTTTGAAGTGTTTCAGTTATTTTGGTATAAAAAGAACTAGTTATGTATTTTTATTATTACCATAAGGAAATGTAACAAACAATCAAATCTCATGCAACACACTTGGTAAACGTTGATCCGATTGAATAGCTTTGTGTATATTCCTTCGTGCTTCTTGTGCTTCTTAACCATTCCGAAACAATTATCCTCAATCTTTTCTCTAGTTATGAGTTTCCTTTTCTTGTGGCACATTCCTTTTCTTAAAAAAAAAAAATCCAGAACAAAATTATATTGAACAAGAATAAAAGAAGATTCTTTTGTTAAGTTAGTAGGCAAAATGAATGAATGCACATTCCTTTTCTTGAAAAAAAATCCAGAACAAAATTATATTGAATGAGAATAAAAGATGATTCTTTTGTTAAGTTAGTAGGCAAAATGAATGAACATCAATTATTAATCAAATGCCACATATATGTAAGATGAATTGCATAATTGTCCATTGCATATTAAATAATTAATAACATATGTTTTGCTTAATGAAATATTCTTTTTGTCAAAAAAAAAAAAAAAAAGACTAGTTTAACAGGTAATGATTCTGGTATGGTGGTGTTGTACCATGTCTTGGGAATCCTGCTTCCACTTTGGAGCATTAGGTTTTGATCGACCACTTGTAACTTCTTTTTCATAAACAAAAAAATACATGGTTTATATCCATCATGCGCAAGCCCAACCCATCATGAGGCCTGAAAATTGAGGGCTATGATGGGTTTCAGGGGCTAGTACCACGCCTAACCTTTAATGTCACATTTCACCTACTAAAGCGATGCCTAACTCTATTTTATCCAACCATATGTGCTTGTATGCCATTTTTACAAAGGACAACATCCACAAAACTGTCTTGTGGTATTGAACCAGGCTGCTTGGTATGCCAATCTTGCCCATTCACTTCTAAGGTCATTGATGCCTTCAAAAATATCATGCATCTCTAAATAACTATTTCATCTCTAAAACTTGTTATACATTAGGAATGTTAGGTCTCATTTTATACATAAATATCTCTAGCTATTGAGTCATTTTCTGTCTAAAATCTTACTAGGCATCTCAAACATTTAGAAAATAGTAATTTATAATATAAAGAATGAAAGGAAAAGAAAGACGATGTAAGGGATAAAAAGATGAATCAATGTCAATAACATTTGGAAGAGAAGTCTCTTTGGGAAGTATTAAGGAAAGAGAATTACTCCTCTAATTCAAAAGTTGATAAAGAGATTTAATCATTCAAAATTCCTTAAATGCCTATTGCAATATGAAATGTATATCTTCTTCATTTTTTTTTTAGAATTTTATTAGAAAAATAATTAAAAGAATACAATAAAGCCACATCTGTAAGACACCCCATCTTCGACAATGCCATCAGCAGGGGTCAAACAGATGGATCAACACCAAGCAACTACTGAAACCAAAATCTTGACTGATGGAAAGTATCCCACATGACCTCCCTTGCCACAAAGTCAGGGCACACCCACCCATGAACTAGACCTTCGCTTAAAGGCAACCCTTCTTGCAAGTCTATTAGCCACTATATTTATTTTGAGGCAACAATGTGTAAATCTCATCTCACAGCCAGCCAAATCCATTTTAAGAGCCATCCACCTCTGCAGGATTCACCAAGGCACGGTATAGGCTCTTAGTATGTGCAACACCGAACTTGAATCACTTTCTTGCCAGATTCGGAAGAACCCTAGCCTGCGAGCCTCCTTAATGCCATGAATTGCACCTTGCAGCTCAGCCATAAAACTACTCGCCACCCCTAGGTATTCAGTGAACACAAACAGGACCTACTCCCGTCCATCACGTACAACCCCTCCTGCTGATGCCTCCTTTGGATTATCAAGGCTCCATCCATTCACATTCACTTTGCACCAATGCACCATTGGGGCCTGCCAGTAAAGCAGAATCACTGTATGCCAACTACCACTTTTAGTCAAAAGGTTTAGAGACCTAATCAAGCCCAACTCCACATCTATCCTGTTCACAAACAGCTCCCAACACTTCTTTTAATATAGGATAAAGTACATAAACCTCCCCCGTACTTTGGCTAAAAGACACAAACCTCCCCTGTCATGTTTAACAAGAAACAAACATCCCCTCAATTTTGAAATTCATGACATTAACTACAATCTGTTAATTAGAGGACGGTAATTGTTGATGTCATGTAGGCAAATTAATTTATAATGACCATACTACCCTTACCGGTAATAAAATTATAATTTTACCCTTAAAAACCCAAAAGTTTTCAGCTTTTCTCTAGATCGCCGAATTCCCATGCCAGAATCCGGCACAGAAGTGAATATCTCCCACTACCGGCGGCGAAGAGTTTCACGAACTCAACACGGTGGATGGACCTTTTTTTTTTTTTTTTTCTTGATAAGCTCTCTGCACCCCCGTGAAAGCCAATAATAACTATTTAGGAAGAGAGAAATACCATCATAGTGGGTTTGATTGATCTCTCTGCGACAACAGAAGTTGAAGAAGTGATAAGTACAGAACTTACAATTGATACCAATGTCAATAAATCAAAACAAAACCCTATTTTCTATGCTTTACTCACTCTACTGCAGCCTCGTCTCTGACTCTCGGTTAGGGCTAGGGTTGGATTTCATCAAAGATTTAGAAATAGGGTTTTCCATCGGTCCCCTTTGACTACTGTCAATCTTTCCCTCCCTCTCCATCTACCAGATCATCTCCTCCGTACGGCTCCCGCAGTGTGCAACTTTTGTGGATATTTTCAAATCTGGTCATGTGGTTAGAAACATCAGATTTTCACTCTTGATAGTCGATGGCCAGGTGGATGGATAGATTTTAATGTAATTAGTGGCAGATTTTCCCATCATTTCCCAATTCATTCTTTCAATTTAATGTGAAAAGTGTTGAGCTATTATCCAGCATATGTATATGAGAACTTTCCAATACCTCAGGTATGAGTATCAAGCAGATTCAAATCCAACAATCTAATGGCACCAGATTTATTCAACTTTAATCATTTCTTTCTTTCTTCTTAAAGAATTATTCATTACTAAACAAACACCATCATTCTTCTTAAAGAATTATTCATTCTTCTTCGTCTTCGTCTTCGCAAACCATAATAATACTTCTTCTTCCATTCTTCGAAGAAAGCTTTACTCTACTGCAGCCTCGTCTTTGACTCCCGGTTAGGGCTAGGGTTGGATTTCATCTGAGGTTTAGAAATAGGGTTTTCCATCTGTCCCCTTTGACTATTGTTAATTTCTCTCTCCCTCTCCATCTATAAGATCTCCTGAGAATCCCTCTGTTTGAGTGGCACGAGATGAAGAAGAACGAGCCGCGATGAAGTAGGGTCGTTATTCGTGTGTAGCAAGGGCTATAACTGATTTGTTAAAGTAGAGGACATGGTTTTTATATGGATTTAAAGAGAGTAAACAAGACATTTTATCCTATAATGTTAAGACCGTTAGTTCATGGTAGTTGAGTGTCCTGTTAAACATGACAGGGGAGGTTTGTGTCTTTTAATGAATGTACAGGGGAGGTTTGTGTACTTTACCCTTTAATATATGTCTATCTTAGTTCCTTATTTTATCTACGAATTCCTCTCTGCATTGCTCAAGAAATAGACGTCTTAATAGGAAATTCTAAAGGGCGAGTAGAGAATTCCAAAATTACCTCACCAGTTGGCACCAGTTTTGCAAACAAGTTGCAAAGAGACAATTGGGAACTAAGAAGGATTTTTATAACAATTTTCCTCTGTTGAATAAGACTTGTCAAATGATTCTTCTTGATTAAAAATTTTGAACTATAAAAATCTTAAGTTAGATACTCTCCTTCCTCTTCTCTTTGGGAACTATAGAAGTGCATCTTTTCTCTTAAAGTATTTTTCTAAAGGCTCTAAACATTATAAGGAATCATAAGGGTTGGATTGTGAAAGATAAGGCTAATATTTCAATGTAGTTAGATTTCTAATTCTGTAGTTTTAAGAAAGACTAAATCTAATGTTAGTACTTCTAAACTAAAAGTTAATGATTTATTTGATAATAATAGGAGGTGAGATGATAGTATTATTAGATAAATTTTGATTATGACGAGAATATATGAGAGCACTATTAGATAAATTTTGATTATGACAAGAATGTTACTCATATATTGCTAAATAGGAAGGGTAAAGATAAACATGCGAATGCTAGTGATGATTTGGAAGAAAATTAAAAAAGATTGTCAATATTCTAAGGTCAGTGATTTCACTTGAAGAGAGAGAAAACCTAACATTCTAGTTAGAAAAACTATAACCCATATTTATCTAGTTTTGATATCTCACATTCCATTATTGGTAAGTGGTAGAAGTAAACGCATTGTATCTCATTGTACTTAAGCTAAATCAACTTAATCTTTGTCTCAATTAGGATCCAAAATTTATATTCATGTTGATTATCTTTAACGGAATGAGCAAAGATTAAGATTTATATGCTAGATGGAATTAATCTATAGAGAGACTCAATTTTTACTCTTTTTACTCGTTGCCCTATTTTTGGAAGTAATAAATTTTTTTTATTAATTTTGAGTGCCTAAGCCTAATCTTATTACTAATATATCTTCTTTAATGCTGCTAAAAAGAGGTAGTTGTAAGGTGCGTATCTTTAGCGAATTGCTCTCATATATTTGAGTTGGTAGCATAAACAATCCATTCCTTAATATTATTAATCTTTCTCCTCAATTCAATGGACATGCGTGAAGATTTTTGAATTCTCTTATCAACTTAAATAGTTATGTTGGGGATCGAAATGAAAGAAGAAGAAGATACCAAATCTCAAGAAATTATTGGCCACGAAAAATTAGCCATAGTTGACGAAGAGGGTGAAAAATGACTTGTAATAATCCTGGACCAATTTCTATAGTCATTCTTCTTTAATCTTCGTGCTCTCTCTTCTTTTCCTCCTCATTCTAATCCAAATCTATTATATTTCCACTACAAGTACGATAAGATAAGTAAATAAATATTAATAAAGATAATAATATTTATTTATCTTTATTTTATTTTTCTATATAAAATAATAAAGAATTTTTTTTTTATTTTTTAGATTTAGGCATAGAACTAATAAGTCGCTAGCTCTATATATCTAATTTGCACATGTGTGAAAGCAAAATGTCCTGCACAAGACTAAGACAAAAATTTTGTGGAAAATAAGTCTTTCATTAGATTTGAACCGATGACTGATGCCATAATGAAAGCTATGTGACTCTACCGCAGAGTTAAAAGGTCTTATTTAGTCAATTCATATTGAGCGTTTAAAAAAAAAAAGAATTAGGGGAAGGTTGACTAAAATATCATTATTTTTTTATTAAAATTGGAAAAAAAAGCTCATGGTTTCATTATGTGCACCTCTACTAAGGTTCTTTTGTGTGCTAGGGGAAAAAAAGAAACTAAAGATGGAAGCATTTACCATACTAAATGTTTTACATTAAGTAAAAGAATTTGGGTTAGATAACGTGTTCTTTGAGAGCTTTGTAGGTGAGTGATCGTATTAACAATTTTTTATGAGTTTTATCAAATTATAGAATCCATAAACTATGTGCACGAGGACATTCACTTTTCTTGGTATTTTATTTTGTCACAACCATCCTTCAAGTAATCGTTGTCAGATCTGCCGGATCAGTCGATTCATATAAGTTTTGGATAATGCCGATCCCGATCTGATACCATTTCCTGACATGTTTTCAGGATCGGTCCGATACGATACCGGATTGGCCTGATTGGCTGATCAAATTCGGTAACTAGCCTTTTAAAACCAATACAACATCCATTGTGCGAAACAACTTCAAAGTCTGATATCTCCACATCCGTATCTCTGATGGTTTTGATATTTGAAGGTCAGAATCGTTTTCGGTCATTCTTCAAATCCCATGGCAACAATTGGGATTTTGTTTGCCTTTAACTGCAGATTTAAATCAGCTCGACATGAACTTCTTCAAACTGAAAACCTAAACATTTTTCAGACATTCTTTCAAATCCCTTGACTTATAAGTGATCAAAGCTTGACTTCCACTACTGGCGCTAGAAAATCAAATCTCCAAGAGTCCAGCTTGCCATCCACTAATGGCCCTGGAAAATCCAATCCACCACTTCAACATGGAAACGAGGAAAGGAGATAGCTAGGGAGATTGAATGAAATCCACAATTTTCACGAGTAGAATAGAGACCTAGTTGTAAGCATTATCCATTACAGCAAAGTCTCTCTTCCTCTTCCCATTCCTTATGTATCTCCAACCTTCCATTGTATATCATATCTCCTTCCTCTCTGAAAGGAAGATCGATTGCCATTATCCATTATACCTCTCTCTCTCTCTCTCTCTCTCTCCCCTTTCCTTGTTTATCTCATCTCCTTTCCTTCTTTATCTCTTTCTCTTTCTTTGAAGTTCTCTCACTCTCCTTGTCGTATCTCAACAGCACTAAGCACCAACCCCTTCAACATACATAAAACAAATGTATGTATAGATGAGACAATCTGAACCATTCCAAGTTTTCTTCCAAGAGGGAAACTCGAAGATCAGGAAGGCAATTGTACCTATTCAGGATTTGTTTGGTGGATCAATTTGTATTTTTCTATTTTCAGCATTCTTTTTCTTGTATTTTTATTTTTTCTCAATATTTTAATATTCAAAACTACCGATCCAGAACCGAAACCAAAAAATGGACAATATAGGTCAGATCGGATCTGTTTTCCAATCAACCGATTCCATTTCCGATACCTAGATTTACAACCATGGTCACGACCAAACCTGGATGACGGTAAATGTACAACCCTCATAGACGCTGATCTAAAGTTCACATTAATTACCTTAACTTAAATCGTTCATTTAATTAAGATAAGTGCCTCCATGCCTCCAAAACAATATTATACCTTAAAGTGATTGTGTTCTTATGACATCCTACCAGTGGTAACTAAAATCCATCTACATTTACATACAAATTAATTATGTTTTTACATCACTTAATGAATTCCTACTACATCATCTAATAAATAAAATCAATTGGAAAAAACATAATAGAAATCCAATCCATGAAATTTACAAGCTCAGACTTGGTTTGTACCTTCCTTCTCAGTCCTCTATAATGTCAAATAATAGAGTGAACTCACACAATCCAGTAAAACAGAACATAGTAAGATCACCAAAAAGAGTAAGACAACACAATAAACACATGCATCAAAACCATTTCAATCACATGAAAACCTCTTTTTTTCTTTTTCTTTTATATTCGACAGTTGGGAAGAATTGAGTGTCACCTTACGCTATAGAGAGGCAACTCTAGCCCTCACATTGTCATCCCCTATGATTATCATATGTGCCCAACAACTAAATGTATCACACTGTCATCCCGGACGACTGATCATATGACCACCCTCTTCCTCCTTTTCTTAACATCTCGATGACCATTTTATATTAAGGAGATCTACAAGCTACCTAAGGCATACTGGCAAATTGGAGTACATGGAGGATTGATAGTCAATCAATTAGAAAGAGAGAAGGAACCTAGATTTCAAGGTGGAAAGAGAAAAGAGGGATGTGAGAGGAAAGTGCACACCGATAATACTAACATACTTCCTCTTTTCCTTAAATTAAGATAGGGGTAATTTATCCTCAGAAGAGATCTATACGCTTTATCTTCAGAAGAGATCTATACGCTAATGGAGTATATTGGAATCTTATATGTTAGTCTGAAAATGGGAGTACAAGAATGACGGTCATTAAGAGGAGAGAGAAAGGGGCTCAGATTTCAAGGTTAAGAGAGATAGAGACAGAAGTAATCACGCTATTTCATATTCCCTTTAACCTTGTTATAAAGTTTGAACTTCTTTTATGGTTCCCAAAAGTAAATTTTCACTTCTCCCAAAAATATTGCCGCTGGCACCTAGCCATGACCCGTCGTCACTCCTAGCCAGCCGTTAGTCGATCCTCTACTGCCTTGAGCCATGAACGGTTGCCCCATCACCCCTAACTAAGCTCCTTCCTCTACTTCTCTCCCTCGCCCTCTCAATCCTACCTCTGTATTCAATTGAGTTCAAATTAGTTGGATGCGAGCACCGCATTATATATTGGTAGTAGTTTCTTCTTCCCCCAAGAAAGTAGAAAGCTTGAAAGAAAAAAAAAAGAGAAATTGAAAGGGATTCTAATATAGAAGAAAACTTGAGATAAGAGTTTTTATTTGGCCTTCCAAATTCTTGTTTCCCATCTCTTCTTCTTTATTTTATTATTGGGCCTTAGAGCTGTAGTCCGATATGTAATCCACCCTCTGCATTATCCACACCACCTTTGACATCTCTCTCTCTCTCTCTCTCTCTCTCTCAATTAATTATTGAAGTTCTACGATACTCCTTTCTCTCTCCAACAACTTTGGCTTTCAGTCACTCTCTTTGCAATTTAGTTATACATATCTTGTTGCTTTTTTTTTTTTTTTAATCCTTCCTTACTTAATTCCATTCCGTCTGGTTTCGATAGTCAGAATCCTACCCTCACTTGATCAGTAGTGAGATTATCATCTTCGACGAAAGTGTGGGTGCTAGAAGCAAAGCCTACCCTTAATTATTTTTCAGTCTCTCTGTTAGCTTTTTGGTTGGGTTAGTGAGCTCTTCCAATTCCATTGGAGCTAGGCACTAGACCAATTCATTCACAATAGAGAGTAGCTTAGGCTTTATTATTATTCTGGTTTTTTTTTATTTATTATTATTTTCCTCTTTTAATTTCTTCCTTCCCGTCGATGGTTCTTCTTTCGGGAATCTTAGGCCCCATTTAGATCCGTTGCTTTTGCTCTGGAGTCACTTTATTGTTTTTGCTCTAAAATTAGTTTTTTGAAAGTAGAATGTTGTTAGATAACGCTGCTCTAGATCTGATTCTAGATCTTATTGAGTGTAGAATACCATTTGATAAAAATGAATTTGGAATCAAATTCAAATCTAGTGGTGGTGGTGGTGTGATGGTTGTGGTGGTGCTGGTAGTCTCAGTGGTGGTGGTGGCGGTGGGTGGCGGTGGGTGGTGGTGGTGGCTGTGGTGGTGGGTGGTGGTGGTGGCAGTGATCAAGCCTTCGTTTTAGCCCAACTCCCTTATTTAGCTCTGTTTCATTTACTTTGGAACAAGGAGAGCAAGTTTTTTTAGCTCCCAAATTTAGGATCCCATATTCAAATGGAGTCTGGTTCACTCCCTAGGAGCTTAGAATCGGACCGGATTTACCAAACAATATTCAGCTCTCAAATTGCTCTTAGGGAGACAAAATCAATGGAATCCATGAGCGAGAGTGTTATCAAATGGGGCCTTACTATTGAGAATTGAATGTATTGTATTCTGCCACATGGATTTGTGGGTTAACTCCAAAGGACCTTCAAAAGCCCATAGGGTTTAAGGAACTCAATAACTTACATTAAAAATCAATCATTTTACCATTGAAGTCATGATGAAGGTAAAATAGATCATTATATCACAAAGAAAGATGGAATTCATTTTAGGGTATTATAGAATTTCTTCTATCCCCCCGCCCCTATGTTGTACATGTCTAAAAAATTCTAAAACCAAATAAGCTTGACCCAACAACTCATGCCACCAAGTTGAGAGCTGTTTATTTTATTTTATTTTTTTTATTATGGTTATGTAAACTTTTGGAAAGACTATTAACATATTAAGTTTATGATTAACCTTAGGGTTCACTTAATGTACTTAGAATCAAATGTTGATCTCCCATGGAAACAACTGAAGGCCACCTTGACTGGCTGGCTTTTGGTATTTACTTTTTTTTTTCCTTTTAAAAATAGAACATTGTATGTGGTTAACTCCTTTTTTGGTTTTAATATTAATTCTTTCTAAATAGAGAATCAATAGAAATTTTACAATCAAGGATTTAATAACTTATATAGAGAGTTTCTTATCAAATGTTTACCTTGCCTAAAAAGTGTTTGAAATTTCAAAATTTTTAATTTGTATACAAGACTAATTTTTTGTGTACAAAACCTTAAATTTAGGAAACTTATTAGTCATTCCTTGTAAAACTTCTAATGATTCTATTTTAGGATAGTTTTAAAAAGCATTGATTGTAAAATTTTAATGATTCTTTATTAAGAAAGAACCATTAATTAAAACCAAAAAAGAAGCTAGCTATACCACCCATAGAACATTGTAGGAATGATATCCATTGGTGGCAATACACATGAGGTTGGCAATTTTTTTTTAATACAAACGAAAACCAGCCAATCAAGTGACCCTCATTTTTGTAATATGGCATGTTTAGTTGTCTTTAGTTGTCTTTCTAAAAGAAAATATAGCAGTTGTTGATATCCAAAAATGATATGAAAATTTAGAATCATATCCGGATCTCTTTTATTATGGAAACAGGTGAAAGCTACTCTGATAGATCGGTTGGTCTTTGGTCTATATATATATTTTTTTTCAATTTTCTATGTATATAGCACAAACAATGGGTGTCTTTCCAGCAAGTTTCTATGAGCTAAAATCTATGAAGGATATATAGCCTTTTATGGGTTATATTTAGCTCTTCCTTTGGAATTACTTAACTCTTTTATATAAGTTTTTATAAGATAAAATTTGTAGAGAATATCAAATCTCTATGAGTTATACTTAACTCCTTTATTTTAAAATTACTAAAATCTTTGTGAATAGAGATTCTAACCTTCTATAAATTTTATCGCATGAAAACATGTGGGAAAGACACCCATTGGTTGCTACATTGTTGGGATTGGATTTTAAAAAAAATGCTAAAAAAATAATAATAATAAAAATAAAAGGTCAATCAGAGTGGCACTCTTGAGTTTCCATAAGATAAGATATCCAAATAAGACTATAAGATTTTGATTAGTTGTTTAGGTAATTGAAGGTATGGGAACTGAAATTTTTTAACTTAAAAAAGAAAGATAAAGTTCCTTTTCCATCCCCCTTAGAGATCACTTATATTTTACCACTTGAAAATAAACATTGAAATTTTTTTCTACATATAAAATGTTACATGTAAAATTTTACAAACAAACGGTGTCTTTTTTAACTTGGGAATGTCCATTGTTGGTGAAACAAGAAAAGTGAACAATTCTAAAAGGGAAAATTTCCCCCACCCCCTGTACTTTTCTTTTAAGTCATCAACCCCCAACCTTACCAGTAATATCACCCCCTCCCCTTCATATGTTAAATACATATCACATAGGCCCTTAACTGTGATAAAGTTAGAAATTATATAATGATTAAATTACTTTTTTAATAGTGGTAAAGTATATATTTACCCTCCCCCAAATTACAATCTTCATCAAGGGGAATAGACAACTCTTCATGAAGGGGAATAAACAACTCATTTCCACAGTCCTCACTCTCTTTTGCAAATAGATTACACTAAAGAAGAAAACCAAAGAAGAAACTGATCCTTCCTACATTTATGCCTATCCCAATTCATCAAAACCCTAACAGATCGAAGGTACTTCCTCCTCCCTATCTCAGTTCATCCTTCTTCCTCCTCCTTGTCATTGGGACCTTGCTTATTGTTAGTTTCACTTAATTATCTGAAGGCATCACAAATCCTAATGCTGCTTTGACTGATCCTGATATGAATTTACAATTTCAGTGTAAGAAAATGCAAGATAAAAAATACATTCACAATGCGTGTCTTTGGGAAATTCAACTGAGCATTAGGAATCACTTGGCCAGAAACTTGCAATCTTTTTTTTGGAGAAACAATATTATTTGGACCACAATCAGAGCAAATATCAACTACTACTCTAATTCACAGAGCCGTCTCTAATCGTTCAGGCGATAAGCAATCCCTATTATTTTTGTGAGTAGTGGTGTATCCTTCTTATCCAATCTCTTCTTCTTTGAGTTCTGTGGAAAAAAAAAACGACGTGAGGCGGTGAAGAAAACTAATGTAGATCGGTTCATGAGCATCAAATACGGCCGCAAGCAATTCAAATAACCCACATGGATCATGGGTTGGTGTGAATCTCACAAACATGGCAAGTGGGTTGGTATGAAGGTTGTTATGAATCTCACAAACATAGGAAACACATTATTGATAGGTGCATAATATTGGAAGAGATCTCCCAATGAAAAGATTGGAAGATCATATTCTCAAATGGCAAGCATCACAAATGGCAATCGTTCATTTAGATTTAGTAGCTATTGGGATTTCTTTTATTTTGGTAGTCTTTGTTTCCTTTAATTATAGCATTGTTATCCAAAATTATTTACTAGCCTAGTATAGTTCAAGCTTGCCATTAGTAGGCTCATCTTCAATTCTATTTAAATGATGTAGTCCATCTCAGTTGAAGCATTGAAGAAATAATATGAAAAATATTCTATTGAGTACATTGAGTTCCTGTGAGATGTAGTGGGGTGAGAGACCCTTGATCTGAGATAGATCATTTTTCCATTATCTATAATAGATTAGCCTTTCTTTGGATTACCTTGTGAGTTCTTTTCAATCGGTGGCTACCTGTAATCAATTTCAATTGTTCGTTACATATCATAGCGTGGGTTGAGGTTGGATTACATTAATTGGTATTAAAGCTATGGCGAAAGGAAGCTCACATTCTACAATTCTGAGTAACAACCCCAACCAACTCCAATTGGTCAAACTGATTCGCCAGTTGACGAAGAAGATCACTAGCATTGAGCAACGTTTTGAGTCCCAGCATGGCAACCAACACCAAGCTTTGGTCAATCACCCACCCCGGACGATCAATCGGCTACCCCAACGAGCCATCCCACAACCTCATCTCCCAGAGGATATTGTGGATACTCTCCCAAACCGTGATCCGCGACCTATTGATGGTCGCCACAAGGTACAGTTTGAATTGAAAGAATATAATGGCAAACTTGATCCTCAATTTTTTTATGATTGGCTTCATGCTCTCGACGATTATTTTGGTTGGTTTCACTTAACGGAAGAACGTAAGATGCAACTAGCTTGCACTAAACTTATGGGGACCGCTCGAGAGTGGTGGCGCTCTCAAGAGAAAAAGCTATATCGACACCGTCAAGAACCAACCAGTTGGGATGAGATGAAAGATTTTCTCAAAGAAAAGTATTTGCCCTCTACTTATCAGCGAAGGCTTCACGATCTATTCAATACCTTACGAAAAGGTAACATGACTGTTGAAGATTATGCTGATAAATTTGATGAACTTGTTGCACAAAAAGGGTGGACGATACCACGAACAACTTTTATCTTGGTTTCGTTTGGGTCTCAAAATTGATATCTTAGACAAAATCGGTGTCACTAGCCTATACAGTCTTAATGACTGTGTCGAGAAAGCATTGGAGGCCGAGGATATGCTTAGGGCCAATCGGCACCCCTCCCCCCCAATCCCAAGATTGAGTACCCCTGTTGTTCGCCCCCCTCTTACCGCAACTGAGAAAGGAAAGGCTCCAATGGGATCGACCAGCACCACCAAATGCTTCCATTGTGGCCAAATGGGACACTATGCAAAATTTTGTCCACAACGAGGTAAGTCCAACACCATTGTCGCCATCATCGAGGCCAATCCCGAGACCCAATTCTACGAACCACAATGTGATGATGAATGGACTGTACCCATCACTAAAGAGGAACACCAAACTTTTTCTGGCGCTAATCATAAGCTCCATCCTCGTAAGATGGGCCCTTTCAAGATCGTAAGGCGAATTGGTCCTAACACCTACCATCTGGATCTCCCTCCCCAAATGAAGATTAGTAATGTGTTTAACGTCGCTGATCTTACTCTCCACACTGGCCATCATTCAGATGAAGGAAATGAAGAACTTGCTATCTGGCTCCCTCCCTTTTCTACACCCATGACCGATGAGATCGAGGCTGTCCTTGACGATAAGCTCGTCGCCACCCATGGTGGTCGTTTCCATTCCTTCTTGATCAAATGGAAGGGTCGCCCAGACCACGATTGCACATGGATCCATGCGGAGGATTTCCAGCACCTCAATCCAGATCTCTATGAGCATTACATGTCGGTTTACATTCGTCGGAGTTGATGTTTTTGAGCTTGGGGGAGTTGATGTAGATCAGTTCACGGGCATCAAATATAGTCACAAGCGGTTCATGTAACCTACATGGATCATGGGTTGGTGTGAGGGTTGGTGTGAATCTCACAAACATGGCAAGTGGGTTGGTATGAAGGTTGGTGTGAATCTCACAAACATGCAAGCACGTTATTGGTAGGCGCATAATATTGGAAGAGATCTCCCAATGAAAAAATTGAAAGATCATATTCTCATATGGCAAGCATCACAAATGGCAATCGTTCATTTATAAAGATTTAGTAGTTGTTGGGATTTCTTTTATTTTGGTAGTCTTTGTTTCCTTTATTATAGCATTGTTATCCAAAATTATTTACTAGCCTAGTATAGTTCAAGCTTGCCTTTAGTAGGCTCATCTTCAATTCTATTTAAATGATGTAGTCCATCTCAATTGAGGCATTGAAGAAATAATTTGAAAAGTATTCTATTGAGTACATTGAGTTCCTGTGAGATGCAGTGGGTGAGAGACCTTTGATCTGAGATAGATCATTGTTCTATTATCTACAATAAATTCCCTTTTCTTTGGATCACCTTTTGAGTTTTTTCCAATCAATGGCCATCTGTAATCAATTTCAATTGTTTGTTATGAATTCGTAGTGTGGGTTGCGGTTGGATGACATAAAAAAACCCTTGATTTTGATTTGAATTCTGAGTTGGTTGGCTAACGGAGGTGATTGAGAGAATGAAGTCTTATTGTGGATCCAGATTTTACAGATGTTACTTTTTATACCTTCATAGGATCTGAACTTTTATGCTCAATGTGACACTTGGCTTTGCCACAAAATAGTAGGGTATTCTTGCTCTTTGATTGCAACAACCCCTTCCTTTTCCAAGATTCCTTCGCAGAAGACAACACTTGAAAATGTTGCAAGGGGAACTTTTTTGAGGAGCAAAATGAACTTGAGATTATGCTTGGGTGTTTTCTTACTTCATTCTTTGTATGAGCAGTAGAAGACATGCCTGAGCTTTGTCCAAAAGGTGCCCCACTAATACAATTGTCAAAGATGCTTCTGTAGAGAGATGCTTTGCTGACGAGGTCACTACTCACGATCAGAAACCAAATTAAAATGAAGATGAAATATGGAAGAGAACAAATGATGGAAAATTTGTTATTTAGTGGTAATTTATTAAGAAGGGTAATAAAGTAATTTAGCTTTTTCTATTGGTCAAACTGAAAGAAGGGGGTGCTGCTGATATTATTGGCAAGGTTAGGGGTGATTTAAAGGAAATGTTGAGGAGGGTTGGGTGAAATTTTCCCATTCTGAAACCCATTGAATCATCCTCAGTTAAATCAGGTTGAACAAAACCCAAGCCCTAATAGTAATACCTAATTTAGCCACTTTTGGTTTGACATTGGTCTAGGTTTTTAAAAGCATGTTTCTATGATAAAATTAGAATCAATGAAAATAAATAAAAAAAATTTACTAAGAAAAGGTTTACAAAATTGAATTTTCTTAAGGGTAGTAGACAAAAGAGAATTAATGAACAATATCTCATTACAATTTTTCCTACTAAGTGGTTACCTTCAGCAACTCCAACATCTCTTCCGATAGATTGAAAATGATAGATTGCAAATATCTAAACAGGTAGACAAAAGTAATTTGTTCTTAAGAATCTAAGCACAAAATTATAAAAATGGCAAAACAGGAAAGACACATACATATTTTTTCAAATTGGAAACATTTGAACAAGGGGGCTGTTTGAAATCTTGATGTCTTGAAAACAACTTAGGTTTTTATTCCCTGCCTTATCATTTTAAATAGAACCTTGGAAGATGATTATAAGCTGGAAAGGAAGGACATTTCATGTTCGTCATTGTCATCTCCGATGGTCGTCTCAGTCTCAGGAATGAATTCTATGGAGAAGAAGGAAGACAGCTTCATATCATGTAATAAGATGGACGGGAAGGGATGGAAGTGTAAGAAAGAGGCTAAATGAGGGCATTCTCTCTGCGAGCATCACCTCACGCACTTAAAATCTTACTATACCAACAAGAAGAGCAACTACCTATCTGGTCAAGGACTGAAATCCAATGGAAAGAGATTTTCTTCGAAGATGCCCTCCTCCAATTGTTATTACTACACAGGGTTTGGTCCTGAGTGGCGTGGAAAGGGTAGAGTTCAATCCAAGAGGAGATATATGGAACTCAATTCTGGTTCTTCTTCCTTTTCTTCTGATGATACAGTAGGTGAGGATAATGGAAATGTCAGAGGAGCAGCGCCAATGATCTACAATACGTAGACAAAAGCAATTAATTCTTTAGAAATTAAGTACAAAATTATAAAAATGGCAAAACAAAAACTACAAACATAATTCTTCACATTGAATACATTGAATGAGGAGACTTTAAGGGGTAATAATATATATTCAGTTTCTACTCAATTCAAATCACAGAAAGAGAGGTCATTACTCTACCCCTCTTTGGGATAACTATCAAAGTTCACATCCCTTGCTGTAATTAAATGATATGATTGTTCAAACTTTTCCATCAGCAAGCATATTGCCACTAAAAGTACTTTAGAGGACACAAGTTAAGAGCATCAATGGGAAGCTTAAGCATTTGGTAACGTTCTTTTGAAGTGTTTCAGTTATTTTGGTATGAAAAGGTCTAATTTTATATTTTTATTATTACCTTAAGGAAATATAACAAACAATGAAATCTCATGGAACACACCTGGTAAATCGTTGATCCGATTGAATAGCTTTCCATATTTGCCTTCATGCTTCTTAACCCTTTGGAAACAGTTATCCTCCATCTCTTCTCTAGTTATGAATTTTCTTTCTTATTTTGGCACATTCCTTCTCTTGAAAAAAATCCAAAACAAAATTATATTGAATGAGAATAAAAAGAAGATTCTTTTGTTAAATTAGTAGGCAAAATGAATGAACATCAATTATTAATCAAATGCCACATGTAAGATGAATTGCATAATTATCAATTTCATATTAATTAATTAATAACACATTTTTTGCTTAATGAAATATTTCTTTTTGTTAAAAAAAAAATACTAGTTTAACTAGTAAGGATTATGGTATGGTGCTGTCGTGCCATGCCTTTGGAATCCTTCTTCCACTTTGGAGAGTTGGATTTGAGGGACCACTTCTACTTGCTTTATCTCTTAGAAAAACATACTTTATATCATTCATGTCCCAACCCAACACATCATGAGGCCTGTTATGTCCTAATATGGCTAATCTTGAATTAAACCTGAAAAAAAACGAGGGATGTGATGGGTTTCGGTGGCTAGCACCATGCCTAGCCTTTAATACCACATTTCACCTACTGAAGTGAGGTCATATTCTATTGTATCCAACCATATGTGCTTGTATACCTTTTTTACAAAGGACAACACCCACAAAACTGTCATGTGGTATCGAACAGGCTGCTTGGTATTCCAATCTTGCCATTTACTGCAAAGGTCATAACGCCTTAGAGAATGTCATGTATCTCTTAACTACTTCATCACTACTTTACATATGTTAAGTCTCATTTCATAGATAAATATCTCTAGTTATTGATTCATTTTTTGTCTAAAATCTTACTAGGCATTTCAAATATTTAGAAAATATTTATTTACAATAAAAAGAATGAAAGTAAAACAAAGATAATGTGAGGGATAAAAATGTGAATCAATCTCAATAACATTTGGAAGAGAAGTCTCTTTGGGAAGTACAAGGAAAGAGAATTACACCTCTAATTGATAAATTGATAAAGAGATTTAATCCTTCAAAATTCCTTAATTGTCTGAAATATTTGTCTATCTTAGCTCTTTTTTTTTTTTTTTTTATCTATGAATTCGTCTCTGCATTGCTCAAGAAATTCACATCTTGATAGAAAAATCTAAAGGGAAAGAACTGGAGAATTTGAAAATTACCTCATCAGTTGGCACCAAATTCGCAAACTAGTTGCTAAGAGTCAATTGAGAATTATGAAGGTTTTTTATAACAATTTTTCTCTGTTGAATAAGACTGGTCAGAAGATTCTTCTTGATTAAAAATTTTGAACTATGAAAATCTTAAGAGTTAGATACTTTCCTTCCTCTTCTCTTTGAGAATTATAGAAATGCATCTTTTTCCTTAAAGTATTTTTCTGAAGGCTCTAAACATTATAAGGAATCACATGGGTTGGATTATGAAAGATAAGGCTAATATTTCATGTAGTTAGATTTCTAATTCTGTAGTTTTAAGAAGGACTAAATATAATGTCAGTAATTCTAAAAGTTAATGATTTACTTGAAAATTATAGGAGTTGAGATGAGAGTATTGTTAGATAAATTTTGATTAAGATGAAAATGACACTGATATCTTACTAAATAGGAAGGGTGGAGATAAGCAAGGGAATGCTAGTGATGATTTTAGAATAAAATTACAAAAGATTATCAATATCCTAGGGCTAGTGAGTTTGCTTGAAGAGAGAGAAAACATGGCATTATAGTTAGAAAAACTACAACTCCAATTTATCTAGTTTTGATATCTCACATCTCATTATTGGTTAGTGGTAATAGTAAAAGCATTGTATCTCATTATACTTAAGCTAAAACAACTTAATCTTCGTCTCAATTATGATCTAAAATTTATATTCAAGGTGATTATCTTTATTAGAATGATCAAATATTAGGATTTCGATGGAATTAATCTGGAGAGAGACAAGTTTTATTGTCTCTACTTGTTACCCTAAAAGAAACAAAAATTTCTTTATTTTGAGTCTCTAAACGTAATCTTATTACTAATATATCTTCATCAACGCTGCTAAAAGAAGGTAATTGTAAGGTTGGTACCTTTAGCGAACCTCTTGCATTTATATGAGTTGGTTGCATAAATCAATCCATTCCTCAATATTATTAATCTTTCTTCTCAATCCAGTGGACATGCTTGAAGATTTTAGAATTCTCATGTCAACCTAAACAGTTCCATTGGGGATCAAAACAATAGAAGAGGAAGACCCCAAATCTCAAGAAATTATTAGCCGTGGAAAATTAGCCATTGTTGACGAAGAGCATTAGAAATGACTTATTAATAATTTGGACCAATTTCTACGGTCACTCTTCTTTCATCTTTGTCCTATCTCTTCTTTCTCGTCCTCCTCATTCTAATCCAAATATATATATATATATATATATATATATATATATATATATATATATATATATATATATATAGGAATTTCATGGAAAAAATAAGCCCTTTTATGGATTCGAAATGATGACTGATGCCGTATGAAAGCTATGTGACTCTTATGCTGAATTATATAATGACCCATTTTCTTCAATTCATATATTTGGGATTTTTTTTTTTGGGTGGGGGGGGTTAGTTGGGGGTCAACAACACCATCATTAGTTTTTATTGAAAATTTTAAATTGGGAGAAAAAAGAGCTCATGGTATCATTCTTCGCATCTCTACAAAGGTTCTTTTGTGTGCCTGGGGAAGGAAAGAAACATTCAATGAAACTAAAGAAGGAAACATTTACCATACTAAATGTTTTACATAAAGTAAAAGAGTTGGGGTTACAACATGAGTTCTTTGAGATGCTTTGGAGGCAAGTGATCCTATTAACAATTCACAGTGTGTTTTATCAAATTATAGAATTCATAGACTATGTACTTGCATGAGGACATTAACTTTTCTTGGTATCTTATTTTGTCACAACCATGCTTCAAGTAATCAGTATCAGATCGGCTGGATCGACCGACTCATATCAGTTTTGGATATAACTAATCCCGATCCGATACCGATTCCTGACATATTTTTAGGATCCGTCAGATACGATACTGGATTGCGTGATTGGCCAATCCAATCTAGTAATTAGCCTTTTATAACGAGTGCAACATCCATTGTTTGCAGCAGTTTCATAATCTAATATCTCCACATCCGCAACTCTAATGGTTTTGATATTTGAAGGATAAAATCATTTTCGGGCATTCTCCAAATCCCATGGCGACAATTGGGATTTTGTTTGCCTTTAACTCCAGTTTTAAATCAGCTTGACAGGAACTTCTTCAAACTAAAAACCTAAACATTTTCAGACATTCTTCAAATCCCTTGACTTATAAGTGATCAAAGCTTGACTTTCACTACTGGCGCTAGAAAATAAAATCTCCAAGAGTCCAGCTTGCCATCCACTAATGGCCCTAGAAAATCCAATCCACCACTTCAACATGGAAACGAAGAAAGGAGATAGCTAGGGAGATTGAATGAAATCCACAATCTTCACAAGTAGAATAGAGACCTAGTCGTAACCATTATCCATTACAGCAAAGTCTCTCTTCCTCTTCCCCTTCCTAGTATATCTCCAACCTTCCATTGTTTATCATATCTCCTTCCTCTTTGAAAGGAAGATCAATCACCATTATCCATTATAGCTATACCTCTCTCTCCTTTCCTTGTTTATCTCATCTCATTTCCTTCTTTATCTCTTTCTCTTTCTCAGACATTCTTTCACTCTCCTTGTCGTGTATCAACAACATTAAGCACCAACCCCTCCAATGTACATAGAACAAATGTATGCGTAGACGAGACAATCCGAACCATTCCTAGTTTTTTTTTTTTCCCAAGAATGAAACCCGAAGATCAGGGAGGCAATTGTACCTATTCAGGATTTGTTTGGAGGATCAATTTATATTTTTCTATTTTCAGCATTATTTTTTTTTATTTTTTTTTAATATTTTAATATTCAAAACTACTGGTCCAGAACCGAACCAAAAAGTGGACAATATAGGTCGGATCAGATCGGTTTTCCAATCAACCAATTCTGTATCCGATACCTGGATTTACAACCATGGTCACAACCAAACCTGGATGAAGGTAAAATGTACAACCCTCAAAGACGTTGATCTAGTGTTCACATTAATTACCTTTTATTAAATCGTTCATTTAATAAAGATAAATGCCTCCATGCCTCCAAAACAATATTAAACCTTCATGACGTTTAATATTAATTAAGTTTTTACATCACTTAATGAATTCCTACTACATCCATCTAATAAATAAAATCAATTGGAAATAAGATAATAGAAATCCAATCCATGAAATTTACAAGCTCTGACTTGGTTTGTACCTTCCTTCTCAGTCCTCTGTAATGTCAAATAATAGAGTGAGCTCACATAGCCCGGTAAAACAAAACATGGTAAGATCACCAAAAAGAGTAAGACAACACAATTGATGGCAAGGAGGGTTCAACACCTTCAGATCAATGATCCCTCTTTGCTACAGGATCTTTACACAGCCCAACTCCAAAACAGATTTAATAATCAATAGAGAAATCAACTTATCTAAAAAATCCAACCATTGACAACACTTGAAATTGATAGGAGACCCTCTTAACTTCAATTATGAACACTAGCAGAAATTTGGAGTCGATCGAAGGAGAACTGAAACAACTACAGATTCTGCAAGGTTGCTGTTCAGGTTACCACCCAGATCTGGAGAAGTTTCTGAAAATTTTGATGATGTTTAGCACCAAATTAGCAAAGATCTGGTAGTCTTCTAACAGAATAATTGTCACCAATGGGTATGAAGAACAGCCAATAACATGAGCAGAGAACAAACAATAAGAATAAACAATAAGAAAACAAACTGTTGGTTGAGTCTCACAACCGAAGGAGACTCAACCAAAAATCAAAGTTTAACTTTTCTTTTCTGGTCTAAATCTGCCCCAGCCTTCTTTTACTTCTTACTTATATAATTTGTAAGATTACAAAATAATAGGAAATCCTAACTAAAACAGAAACTTCCTTTTTAGAGAATAGGAAAGTTTCCAAAATAGGATATAGGAAAGTTTCTAAACACTATTAGGAAACTAAATTTAAAAAAATTCTTAGTTTCCAAACAATTAAAATTCTAAATAACTAACACTATATTTTAGGAAAGAAATAAAAAAAGAGTGAAAAATCTGCTGTTGGTACTGTTCATGTGAATAGTATCGTGAACATTCTTCACGTGAACAGTGGGGGCGATTGGTCAGCCAATTGGGCCTGGCCCAATTTTGGGAGATTCTTTCTTCTTTCGGCCCTTTCTGGAGTAGACTTGAACTGCATCAGCTCCCCCCCGGTTTAGAAACATTCATCTCCGACGAATGGAGGAAAGACATGTAGTGATCATGAAAATCAGGGTCGATGCGCTTGAAGTCATCTTCATGTATCCATGTGCTGTCACTACGTGGGTGCCCTTTCCACTTGATTAAGAATGACTGGTAACCTCCACCATTGCGAGTCATAGTATACTTGGAATCAAGAACATCTTCAATTTGGTCAGCGGAAGGAACAGCAAACTGTGGAAGACGTAAAGTATGTTCCGTATCTCCCTCGTCAGAATGATGACCCGTGTAGAGAGTCAAATCAGCAACGTTGAAAATGTTACTGATAGCCCTGGCTCTGATACCAATTGATGGCAAGGAGGGTTCAACACCTTCAGATCAATGATCCCTCTTTGCTATAGGATCTTTACACAGCCCAACTCCAAAACAGATTTAATAATCAATAGAGAAATCAACTTATCTAAAAAATCCAACCATTGACAACATTTGAAATTGATAGGATACCCTCTTAACTTCAATTATGAACACTAGCAAAAATTTGGAGTCGATCGAAGGAGAACTGAAACAACTACAGATTCTGCAAGGTTGCTGTGTCGGGTTACTTGCCCGGATCTGGAGAAGTTTTTGAAAATTTTGATGATGTTTAGCACCAAATCAGCAAAGATCCGGTAGTCTTCTAACGGAATAATTGTCGCCAATGGGTATGAAGAACAACCAATAACATGAGCGAGAGAACAAACAATAAGAACAAACAATAAGAAAACAAACCGTTGGTTGAGTCTCACAACCGAAGGAGACTCAACCGGAAATCAAAGTTTAACTTTTCTTTTTCGGTCTAAATCTGCCCCAGCCTTCTTTTACTTCTTACGTATATAATTTGTAAGATTACAAAATAATAGGAAATCCTAACTAAAACAGAAACTTCCTTTTTAGAGAATAGGAAAGTTTCCAAAATAGGATATAGGAAAGTTTTTAAACACTATTAGGAAACTAAATTTAAAAAAGTTCTTAGTTTCCAAACAGTTAAAATTCTAAATAACTAACACTATATTTTAGGAAAGAAATAAAAAAAGAGTGAAAAATCTGCTGCTGGTACTGTTCACATGAACAGTACCGTGAACACTGTTCACGTGAACTGCATCAATTTTGAGAGATTCTTACTTCTTTCGGCCCCTTCTGGAATAGACTTGGACTGCATCAACAATAAACACACGCATCAAAACCATTTCAATCACATGAAAACCTCTTTTTTCCTTTCTATTTTATATTCGACAGTTGGGAAGAATTGAGTGTCACCTTCCGCTATAGAGAGGCAACTCTAGCCCTCACATTGTCATCCCCTATGATTATCATATGTGTCCAACAACTAAATGTATCACACTGTCATCCCGGATGACTGATCATATGACCACCATGACCAAAAAACACATCAGGTATACCCAAGGACAGTAGGTCTTTTGTGGTCAAATAGGAACGTATCCATCCTCTTGGCTTGATACAATCAGTTAATCTCACACATCATTTAACATAAATTATCTTACATTACAACATTGGTTCAAAAACATGTTTCCACATAAATATCACGAGCTTCGAGATGCTTACAATCATGCACTATAATTACAATATATAAAAAGAACACATGCACTATAATCAATATTACCATTCACACAAACAAAAACTGCATGTAAAATGGAAAATAAAATAAAAGAAATGCACATGCTAGCAACAAGAATAACGCCTTCAATAAACTTATTATAAGAAAATAGAGAAAATTATTTATACATTCCCCCCTCTGTTAAAAAAACCCATCGTCTTGAGCTTGTTACAGTCAAGAAGGAACAAAATTCCCATTTGAGGATTCAATAATAACATTTTTATCCAACTCCCCACAAAAATGCCTTTTTAAAAAGGCTCTCCCCGCCAAAGAACCTCTTCCCTTAAAAATAAACGCACTTTTTTTTTTTTTTTATGCATAAGAAAACATACAAGGTCTCTTCTAGATGATGAATGAAATTATAAATAAATCTGACACTCCATGAGAAATGGAAAAACAAACAAGACCTCCTGCTTGCTCCTAGAGATAAGAGAAACAATACATAAATCTGAGATTACATGAGAACCCATTTTATGTCTTATGTAGGATGCCAAAAATCTTCTGAAGATAAGAGAAACAACAAATAAATCTGATAGTCCATAAAAGTTCATTTTCAAGTTCATGTGGGATCCCAAGAAGATCCTGCAATTAATTGTTTACATAATTACCACGACCATGTTAGTTTGCAGTCAACCGTTCACAAAAAAAAGTTTCCACTAATTTCATTTTCCAAATGCTAGGAGGTGGTCAAATCCCTTTCCCTACCATTATCCAAGAAAAGGTGTCTATCAGGGAAGAAAGCAAGCTTACCTTGTGAGTTGGAGTTGCTTCTTTGGTCGTAGATCAGCTAGACGCGGAAGGTTGCCTCCCTCCGGTCGCCTTGTTCTGGTGCGCGCCTTACTCAAATAGAGGCTGAAGGACTTTCTTCTTGGTTTAGAGTTGGGTAAGACTGGGCAGTAGGGAGTATTGAATCCAAAGAATTCATTATAGAGGATTCGCTCAAAGCAAAGAAGCTAACCGGTTTGCCTAGCTAGGCCTGACAAGGAGGTTGCTCGCCATCTGCGATTCATACAACATGAAGAGTTTAAAAAAAAAAAACCACAACAAAGGGATAGTTCGAACCACAATTTTACTTTGGCCTTACCATCCACAATGTAGCTATTGCAGCTGCTTAAGCAGCTATTGGGCCAGCCAAACAAAATGGACTGACTGCACAGTGGCAGAAGGGCATTTTGGATACAAATCCGTGCATCTTGGAGCACTTTGAAGAACCAATGAGGAAAAAAAAAAAAACCCTCTTGTTTTATCAAAACAAAAGTATGAAGAAAGTTTGATTTTTCACTTATTGAACTTGGGAATGTCCATTGTTAGTAAAACAACGAAATTAAGCGAACAATTCTAAAACCAATTGAACCATCCTCAGTCAAATCATGTTTAACAAAACCCATGCCGTAATATAATACATGATTTGGCCACTTTTGGTTTGACATTTGCCTAGGATCTTAAAAGCATGAATCTATGATAAAATCTAAATCAATGAAAAAAAAAAAAAAATTTAAACAAAAAAAGGGTAAAAAAAAAAAAATTCTTAGGGTGCATAAGAAAGAGAATTGACGAACAGCACGTCATTACAATTTTTCCCACCAAATAGTTGCCTTCAACAGCGCCAACTTTTCCAAATGTGCCAATGATCTAAATAGGTAAGAAAAAAGCAATTAGTTTTTAATAAACTAAGCACAAAATGATAAAAATGACAAAACAATGACACATATATAATTGCTCAAATTGGAAACATTTGAACGAAGGGATTTTATGTCAGAGGAAGAATGCCAATGATCCACAATACGTAGGCAAAAGTAATTAATTCTTTATAAATTAAACAAAAAAATTATAGAAATGGAAAAATAGGAACAACACATTCATTATTCTTCACATAGAAAACATTGAATGAGAAGATTTTAAGGGGTAATTATATAGATTCAGTTTCTTCTCAATTCAACCACATAAAATGAAATCATTACTCAGCCCCTCTTTGCCATAGCTACCACAGCTGACATCCTTTGGTATAAAATAAATGGTATGACTGTTCGACTTTTTCCATCTGCAAGCCTGTGGCCACTGATTCACCAAAAGAAAAAATAAAAAAAAATGAAGCCTGTGGCCATTGAAAGTGCTTTAGAGTAAACAAGTTAAGCACATCAATGGGAAGCTTGTGCTACGTTTAGTAACGTTCTTTTGAAGTGTTTCAGTTATTTTGGTATAAAAAGAACTAGTTATGTATTTTTATTATTACCATAAGGAAATGTAACAAACAATCAAATCTCATGCAACACACTTGGTAAACGTTGATCCGATTGAATAGCTTTGTGTATATTCCTTCGTGCTTCTTGTGCTTCTTAACCATTCCGAAACAATTATCCTCAATCTTTTCTCTAGTTATGAATTTCCTTTTCTTGTGGCACATTCCTTTTCTTAAAAAAAAAAATCCAGAACAAAATTATATTGAACAAGAATAAAAGAAGATTCTTTTGTTAAGTTAGTAGGCAAAATGACTGAATGCACATTCCTTTTCTTGAAAAAAAAATCCAGAACAAAATTATATTGAATGAGAATAAAAGATGATTCTTTTGTTAAGTTAGTAGGCAAAATGAATGAACATCAATTATTAATCAAATGCCACATATATGTAAGATGAATTGCATATTAAATAATTAATAACATATGTTTTGCTTAATGAAATATTCTTTTTGTCAAAAAAAAAAAAATACTAGTTTAACAGGTAATGATTCTGGTATGGTGGTGTTGTACCATGTCTTGGGAATCCTGCTTCCACTTTGGAGCATTAGGTTTTGGTCGACCACTTCTAACTTCTTTTTCATAAACTTAAAAATAGAACATGGTTTATATCAGATTTTCACTCTTGATAGTCGATGGCCAGGTGGATGGATAGATTTTAATGTAATTGGTGGCAGATTTTTCCAACGTTTCCCAAATCATTCTTTCAATTTAATGTGGAAAGTGTTGAGCTATTATCCAGCTTATGTATATGAGAACTTTCCAATACCTCAGGTATGAGTGTCAAGCAGATTCAAATCCAACAATCTAATGGCACCAGATTTATTCAACTTTAATCATTTCTTTCTTTCTTCTTAAAGAATTATTCATTACTAAACAAACACCATCATTCTTCTTAAAGAATTATTCATTCTTCTTCGTCTTCGTCTTCGCAAACCATAATAATACTTCTTCTTCCATTCTTCGAAGAAAGCTTTACTCTACTGCAGCCTCGTCTTTGACTCCCGGTTAGGGCTAGGGTTGGATTTCATCTAAGGTTTAGAAATAGGGTTTTCCATCTGTCCCCTTTGACTATTGTTAATTTCTCTCTCCCACTCCATCTATAAGATCTCCTGAGAATCCCTCAGTTTGAGTGGCACGAGATGAAGAAGAACGAGCCGCGATGAAGTAGGGTCGTTATTCGTGTGTAGCAAGGGCTATAACTGATTTGTTAAAGTAGAGGACATGGTTTTTATATGGATTTAAAGAGAGTAAACAAGACATTTTATCCTATAATGTTAAGACCGTTAGTCCGTGGTAGTTGAGTGTCCTGTTAAACATGACAGGGGAGGTTTGTGTCTTTTAATGAATGTACAGGGGAGGTTTGTGTACTTTACCCTTTAATATATTTCTACCTTAGTTCCTTATTTTATCTACGAGTTCCTCTCTGCATTGCTCAAGAAATAGACGTCTTAATAGGAAATTCTAAAGGGCGAGTAGAGAATTCCTAAATTACCTCACCAGTTGGCACCAGTTTTGCAAACAAGTTGCAAAGAGACAATTGGGAACTAAGAAGGATTTTTATAACAATTTTCCTCTGTTGAATAAGACTTGTCAAATGATTCTTCTTGATTAAAAATTTTGAACTATAAAAATCTTAAGTTAGATACTCTCCTTCCTCTTCTCTTTGGGAACTATAGAAGTGCATCATTTCTCTTAAAGTATTTTTCTAAAGGCTCTAAACATTATAAGGAATCATAAGGGTTGGATTGTGAAAGATAAGGATAATATTTCAATGTAGTTAGATTTCTAATTCTGTAGTTTTAAGAAAGACTAAATCAAATGTTAGTACTTCTAAACTAAAAGTTAATGATTTATTTGATAATAATAGGAGGTGAGATGATAGTATTATTAGATAAATTTTGATTATGACGAGAATATATGAGAGCACTATTAGATAAATTTTGATTATGACAAGAATGTTACTCATATATTGCTAAATAGGAAGGGTAAAGAGAAACATGCGAATGCTAGTGATGATTTGGAAGAAAATTAAAAAAGATTGTCAATATTCTAAGGTCAGTGATTTCACTTGAAGAGAGAGAAAACCTAACATTCTAGTTAGAAAAACTATAACCCACATTTTTCTAGTTTTGATATCTCACATTCCATTATTGGTAAGTGGTAGAAGTAAATGCATTGTATCTCATTGTACTTAAGCTAAATCAACTTAATCTTTGTCTCAATTAGGATCCAAAATTTATATTCATGTTGATTATCTTTAATGGAATGAGCAAAGATTAAGATTTATATGCTAGATGGAATTAATCTAAAGAGAGACTCAATTTTTACTCTTTTTACTCGTTGCCCTATTTTTGGAAGTAGTAAATTTTTTTTATTAATTTTGAGTGCCTAAGCCTAATCTTATTACTAATATATCTTCTTTAATGCTGCTAAAAAGAGGTAGTTAAGCCTAATCTTATTACTAATATATCTTCTTTAATGCTGCTAAAAAGAGGTAGTTGTTCTTTAACGAATTGCTCTCATATATTTGAGTTGGTAACATAAACAATCCATTCCTTAATATTATTAATCTTTCTCCTCAATTCAATGGACATGCGTGAAGATTTTTGAATTCTCTTATCAACTTAAATATTTATGTTGGGGATCGAAATGAAAGAAGAAGAAGATACCAAATCTCAAGAAATTATTGGCCAAGAAAAATTAGCCATAGTTGACGAAGAGGGTGAAAAATGACTTGTAATAATCTGGACCAATTTCTATAGTCATTCTTCTTTAATCTTCGTGCTCTCTCTTCTTTTCCTCCTCATTCTAATCCAAATCTATTATATTTCCACTACAAGTACGATAAGATAAGTAAATAAATATTAATAAAGATAATAATATTTATTTATCTTTATTTTATTTTTCTATATAAAATAATAAAGAATTTTTTTATTTTTTTTTAGATTTAGGCATAGAACTAATAAGTCGCTAGCTCTATATATCTAATTTGCACATGTGTGAAAGCAAAATGTCCTGCACAAGACTAAGACAAAAATTTTGTGAAAAATAAGTCTTTCATTAGATTTGAACCGATGACTGATGCCATAATGAAAGCTATGTGACTCTACCACAGAGTTAAAAGGTCTTATTTAGTCAATTCATATTGAGCGTTTAAAAAAAAAAAAAAGAATTAGGGGAAGGTTGACTAAAATATCATTATTTTTTTATTAAAATTGGAAAAAAAAGCTCATGGTTTCATTATGTGCACCTCTACTAAGGTTCTTTTGTGTGCTACGGGAAAAAAAAAGAAACTAAAGATGGAAGCATTTACCATACTAAATGTTTTACATTAAGTAAAAGAATTTGGGTTAGATAACGTGTTCTTTGGGAGCTTCGGAGGTGAGTGATCGTATTAACAATTTTTTATGAGTTTTATCAAATTATAGAATCCATAAACTATGTGCACGAGGACATTCACTTTTCTTGGTATTTTATTTTGTCACAACCATCCTTCAAGTAATCGTTGTCAGATCTGCCGGATCAGTCGATTCATATAAGTTTTGGATAATGCCGATCCCGATCTGATACCATTTCCTGACATGTTTTCAGGATCGGTCCGATACTATATCGAATTGGCCGGATTGGCCGATCAAATTCGGTAACTAGCCTTTTAAAACCAATACAACATCCATTGTACGAAACAACTTCAAAGTCTGATATCTCCACATCCGTATCTCTGATGGTTTTGATATTTGAAGGTTAGAATCGTTTTCGGGCATTCTTCAAATCCCATGGCAACAATTTGGATTTTGTTTGCCTTTAACTCCAGATTTAAATCAGCTCGACAGGTACTTCTTCAAACTGAAAACCTAAACATTTTCAGACATTCTTTCAAATCCCTTGACTTATAAGTGATCAAAGCTTGACTTCCACTACTGGCGCTAGAAAATCAAATCTCCAAGAGTCCAGCTTGCCATCCACTAATGGCCCTGGAAAATCCAATCCACCACTTCAACATGGAAACGAGGAAAGGAGATAGCTAGGGAGATTGAATGAAATCCACATTTTTCACGAGTAGAATAGAGACCTAGTTGTAAGCATTATCCATTACAGCAAAGTCTCTCTTCCTCTTCCCCTTCCCCTTCCTTATGTATCTCCAACCTTCCACTGTATATCATATCTCCTTCCTCTTTGAAAGGAAGATCGATTGCCAATATCCATTATAGCTCTCTCTCTCTCTCTCTCTCTCTCTCTCTCCTTCCCTTGTTTATCTCATCTCCTTTCCTTCTTTATCTCTTTCTCTTTCTCTGTAGTTCTCTCACTCTCCTTGTCGTATCTCAACAGCACTAAGCACCAACCCCTTCAACATACATAAAACAAATGTATGTATAGATGAGACATTCTGAACCATTCCAAGTTTTCTTCCAAGAGGGAAACCCGAAGATCAGGAAGGCAATTGTACCTATTCAGGATTTGTTTGGTGGATCAATTTGTATTTTTCTATTTTCAGCATTCTTTTTCTTGTATTTTTATTTTTTTCTCAATATTTTAATATTCAAAACTACCGATCCAGAACCGAAACAAAAAAATGGACGATATAAGTCAGATCGGATCTGTTTTCCAATCAACCGATTCCATATCCGATACCTAGATTTACAACCATGGTCACGACCAAACCTGGATGACGGTAAATGTCAACCCTCATAGACGCTGATCTAAAGTTCACATTAATTACCTTAACTTAAATCGTTCATTTAATTAAGATAAGTGCCTCCATGCCTCCAAAACAATATTATACCTTAAAGTGATTGTGTTCTTATGACATCCTACCAGTGGTGACTAAAATCCATCTACATTTACATACAAATTAATTATGTTTTTACATCACTTAATGAATTCCTACTATATCATCTAATAAATAAAATCAATTGAAAAAACATAATAGAAATCCAATCCATGAAATTTACAAGCTCAGACTTGGTTTGTACCTTCCTTCTCAGTCTTCTATAATGTCAAATAATAGAGTGAACTCACACAATCCAGTAAAACAGAACATAGTAAGATCACCAAAAAGAGTAAGACAACACAATAAACACATGCATCAAAACCATTTCAATCACATGAAAACCTCTTTTTTCATTTTCTTTTATATTCGACAGTTGGGAAGAATTGAGTGTCACCTTACGCTATAGAGAGGCAACCCTAGCCCTCACATTGTCATCCCCTATGATTATCATATGGGCCCAACAACTAAATGTATCACACTGTCATCCCGGACGACTGATCATATGACCACCCTCTTCCTCCTTTTCTTAACATCTCGATGACCATTTTATATAAAGGAGATCTACAAGCTACCTAAGGCATACTGGCAAATTGGAGTACATGGAGGATTGATAGTCAATCAATTAGAAAGAGAGAAGGAACCTAGATTTCAAGGTGGAAAGAGGAAAGAGGGATGTGAGAGGAAAGTGCACACCGATAATACTAACATACTTCCTCTTTTCCTTAAATTAAGATAGGGGTAATTTATCCTCTGAAGAGATCTATACGCTTTATCTTCAGAAGAGATCTATATTGGAATCTTATATGTTAGTCTGAAAATGGGAGTACAAGAATGACGGTCATTAAGAGGAGAGAGAAAGGGGCTCAGATTTCAAGGTTAAGAGAGATAGAGACAGAAGTAATCACGCTATTTCATATTCCCTTTAACCTTGTTATAAAGTTTGAACTTTTTTTATGGTTCCCAAAAGTAAATTTTCACTTCTCCCAAAAATATTGCCGCTGACACCTAGCCATGACCCGTCGTCACTCCTAGCCAGCCGTTAGTCGATCCTCTACTGCCTTGAGCCATGAACGGTTGCCCCATAACCCCTAACTAAGCTCCTTCCTCTACTTCTCTCCCTCGCCCTCTCAATCCTACCTCTGTATTCAATTGAGTTCAAATTAGTTGGATGCGAGCACCGCATTATATATTGGTAGTAGTTTCTTCTTCCCCCAAGAAAGTAGAAAGCTTGAAAGAAAAAAAAAAAAAAGAGAAATTGAAAGGGATTCTAATATAGAAGAAAACTTGAGATAAGAGTTTTTATTTGGCCTTCCAAACTGATGTTATTCTTGTTTCCCATATCTTCTTCTTTATTTTATTATTGGGCCTTAGAGTTGTAGTCCGATATGTAATCCACCCTCTGCATTATCCACACCACCTTTGACATCTCTCTCTCTCTCTCTCTCAATTAATTATTGAAGTTCTACGGTTGTCCTTTCTCTCTCCAACAACTTTGGCTTTCAGTCACTCTCTTTGCAATTTAGTTATACATATCTTGTAGCTTTTTTTTTTTTTAATCCTTCCTTACTTAATTCCATTTCGTCTGGTTTCGATAGTCAGAATCCTACTCTCACTTGATCAGTAGTGAGATTATCATCTTCGACGAAAGTGTGGGTGCTAGAAACAAAGCCTACCCTTAATTATTTTTCAGTCTCTCTGTTAGCTTTTTGGTTGGGTTAGTGAGCTCTTCCAATTCCATTGGAGCTAGGCACTAGACCAATTCATTCACAATAGAGAGTAGCTTAGGCTTTATTATTATTCTGGTTTTTTTTTATTTATTATTATTTTCCTCTTTTAATTTCTTCCTTCCCGTCGATGGTTCTTCTTTCGGGAATCTTAGGCCCCATTTAGATCCGTTGCTTTTGCTCTGGAGTCACTTTACTGTTTTTGCTCTGAAATTAGTTTTTTGAAAGTAGAATGTTGTTAGATAACGCTGCTCTAGATCTGATTCTAGATCTTATTGAGTGTAGAATACCATTTGAAAAAAATGAATTTGGAATCGAATTCAAATCTAGAGGTGGTGGTGGTGTGATGGTTGTGATGGTGCTGGTGGTCTCAGTGGTGGTGGTGGCGGTGGGTGGTGGTGGTGGCTGTGGTGGCGGGTGGTGGTGGTGGCAGCGATCAAGCCTTCGTTTTAGCCCGACTCCCTTATTTAGCTCTATTTCATTTACTTTGGAACAAGGAAAGCAAGTTTTTTTAGCTCCTAAATTTAGGATCCCATATTCAAATGGAGTCAGGTTCACTCCCTAGGAGCTTAGAATCGGACCGGATTTACCAAACAATATTCAGCTCTCAAATTGCTCTTAGGGAGACAAAATCAATGGAATCCATGAACGAGAGTGTTATCAAATGGGGCCTTACTGTTGAGAATTGAATGTATTGTATTCTGCCACATGGATTTGTGGGTTAACTCCAAAGGACCTTCAAAAGCCCATAGGGTTTAAGGAACTCGATAACTTACATTAAAAATCAATCATTTTACCATTGAAGTCATGATGAAGGCAAAATAGATCATTATATCACAAAGAAAGATGGAATTCATTTTAGGGTATTATAGAATTTCTTCTATCCCCCCGCCCCTATGTTGTACATGTCTAAAAAATTCTAAAACCAAATAAGCTTGACCCAACAACTCATGCCACCAAGTTGAGAGCTGTTTATTTTATTTTATTTTTTTTAAATTTTTTTATTATGGTTATGTAAACTTTTGGAAAGACTATTAACATATTAAGTTTATGATTAACCTTAGAGTTCACTTAATGTACTTAGAATCAAATGTTGATCTCCCATGGAAACAACTGAAGGCCACCTTGACTGGCTGGCTTTTGGTTTTTACTTTTTTTTTTCCTTTTAAAAATAGAACATTGTATGTAGTTAACTCCTTTTTTGGTTTTAATATTAATTCTTTCTAAATAGAGAATCATTAGAAATTTTACAATCAAGGATTTAATAACTTATATAGAGAGTTTCTTATCAAATGTTTACCTTGCCTAAAAAAGAGTTTGAAATTTCAAAATTTTTAATTTGTATACAAGACTAATTTTTTGTGTACAAAACCTTAAATTTAGGAAACTTATTAGTCATTCCTTGTAAAACTTCTAATGATTCTATTTTAGGATAGTTTTAAAAAGAATTGATTGTAAAATTTTAATGATTCTTTATTAAGAAAGAACCATTAATTAAAACCAAAAAAGAAGCTAGCTATACCACCCATAGAAATTTG
>JAMYWD010000084.1:0-25000 GCA_028583415.1 Protea cynaroides | reverse complement strand
CAAAAATAAATATCATAGGTTATAAATGAATCAAAGGAGAATACATATGTAAACATATGATCCCAAGAATATAAATACATAAACAGGTTCATAAAAATCCCAGGAAGCTACTGACCAAAGAATGTCAACATCCAAGGTCAAATCACCATGCGGCACATGGCATCGACCGCATGGCCTTGACCATAGGTGTACGACATGTGCCATCGACTGCACATTGGAACATTGTCAAAATAGGATAATTTTGATACGATGCCCTTTTTGAGTTTTTTTTTTAAGTCTGAATAAGGAGTTTGGGCCTGAAATTCCCATTCTACCTCATGTTATTGGCATTGATTCCATTTCCCAACTTATTGATATTGCTGGATCTGGTTTAATACTCTAGATTTGATTTCAGCAATATAAGAAAGGGTTTTCCTTGGGTTTCAGTCCATAATAGGTCTTTTAAAACTAACACGAAGGTTTTGGATACTTAGATCTGACCATTAGTCCACTTAAATCCTTTCTCAAGTTTATTCCAAACATCTAATTAAATCATTTGGTGATTTCTTCTGATGATGAATGGGTGCTTATTTCAGGAATTCATAGAGTAAAGATCCTTTCATGATTTAACTAATATTTTTATTTAATTATCATCATCATACATTTTCCAACATCCTTAAGATCTCGGTTCTTTACTGAATCTGAACCAACATTCAAAATAAGTCCATGAATGTGTCTCCACAATAATGAAAGGAGACGATGGTTAAGAATCATTATCTAATGGTCCTTCCATGGATTTACTTTTCTGGTTTCATGAGAAATAAATCAAGGGAAGAAGAAATTTGATACTAGAAGGATTTTCTATTGGAGTTCTTGTCCAACGTTGTGCAAAGACTCCTTTCCTTTCTCTTTCACCTTTTTCTTCTTCCTTCTTCTCCAGAATCGACCAGCCTTTCTTAGAGTTGTTTCTCCCTTCTCTCTTTCTTTTAGTTTTGGTCAAATGGTGAAGAAATGGGAGAGAAGTGAATAGAGACTATTCACGTTGGATTAGGACTAGGATTGGGTTCTTTACAAGGTAAGTGGAAGATTTCCTCCTTCCTTTCCAAATTCAAATGAGAAATGAACCTGGACACATTTCTCAGTGAGTTCAAAATGCAACCAAACCAAACCGTTGGTCAATACTGGGTTGGTTTCGAATCCAATTTCGATTTAGTAGGTACAGCACTGGGCGTGCAGCTTGTGTTCAACTGCACCTTAGTGTTGTCATGCCAAACCCCCTAATTGAGTCCTGATTGAATGTTTTAGATACTAGAGTTTAACTAGGTTACCTCCATTGGGCTTCCTTGGACTGATTCTTGTTGGTTTGAACCTTTCGTTGCGGGAAGACCTATTACAAAGCTCAAATTTTAAATTAGGACCAAAATTTTGGGTGTGGGTATTACATTCTGCCTATAAGATTAACATTGATTGATCTATCCAATTACCAAGATTTTGGACAAACTTGAAGAGTATCAAGACCCATTGAATATTGGAAATGGACTTAAAAATGGTCGTATCTAAGTATCCAGGACCTTCATGATTGATTTGAATGACCTATTACAGACCAAAGTAATGACTAATCCCTTTATGGAATTGTTGGAATCGGATATAAGATAATAAACCAGATCCAGCAATATTGGTTATCTGGGAAATTGAAATTAGTAGCATTAGAATGAGTTAGAATGGGATTTTTAAACCATACTCCTTATTCTAGACTATAAAAATTCAAGAAAATCACTGAAGGAAGATCTAATCATTTTGACCACGTTTTGACGTGCGGTCGATGCTATGTGTCGTACGCCTATGGTCAAAACTATGCGGTAGATGCCACGTGCCGCATGTTGATTTGACCTCGGATGTTAGCCATCATTGGTCAATAACTCCCTAGGATTTTTATGAACCTGTTTATAGGTTTAAATCCTTGAGATCATATGTTTAAATATGTATTCTCTTTCGTTTTGTTTGTAACCTATGTTATTTAATATCAATGCTTGCTATTCACCCATGTAAATGCAGACCCAATGCCCCAGGGTGGATAGGTTTGGAAATCAAGCCAGGCATTACACTCTCAAAATGTGTAGGACCAATCCATGGTCACAATATGAGCACACTCAATGACATAGAGCATACGTTTGGTATGTTAGGTATAAAATAAGGTCAGGTGTAAACAACCTGATTTACAACCAGCCTTATCATCTCATCAAATCGTACGTTTGCTCATGGGTTTATAACTAGAATCATTATTATTATGATGGCTAGGGTGGGGAAGGTGAGCTATGTGAGATGAGTAGGCCTAGGTTTTTAAGGAAGGTAGCCGCAGGAAGGGGGAGGCGCGGTTGGATCGAATCCCTATTATTGATTAAGGACCAAGCTTCGTAGTTGTGTAGGCGGAATCGAGTTGCCAACAGGGCCACTTATTTGGTTGGGCTTGAGAAGATGAACTCCCTTGCTTCATCCCTCCTTGCTCCTCTCCTCCCTTCCCCTCCCATCTTGCAGGTAGGGATGATGGATGCTGATTTTCAATTCTACTATATCGATTGTCTTTAGGACCTACCTATCAAAGATGAATCTTGATAATAGGAAACAGGAAGAAATGGTGTTGATCCATCCACCCCCAGCCCTTATTTTATTAGTAAGGGAATGAAGCCTGATCCTTTATTTCGATTGATCCCCAACCGGGTCTGAAGCCGCATAGATGATTAGCTAGTGGAACGAGAATGAGGACGATGAACCTGTTCAATAGGCACCATGGATCTCCATCTCTTCCTCTCCTCGCTTTAGTAGTTAGTCTTCGTCCCTCGTATCTTCTTCCTGGCAAAGCTTCTACGACTGCTTGTCGCCCTTTACGTCAATTAGGGGGTTAGGATCCAGGGTTGGTCGAGTACCTTTCTTTCCCTCTCCCTATCGGTCGAGCTGATCTATGAAAACCCTCTCCAACTTTATTCTATAGGGCTTCCATTTAGCCAAATAGCTTTCCTTTGCTTCCTCAACCAATCCAGCTAGCCGTCACTGGTAGTCTTTCCAAAGAGATATGTGTTGCGATCTACTTATTCACTAGGTGGGTTGTGAGATTTAGATGAAAGGGAGGGTGGTTAAATATTGTCTTATACCTTAACACATGTGGGCATGCCCTCATTTATAACTATGGTGGGACCTTTGAGAAGGAAACCCGCGTCTTTGTCTCAATCTCACTTTCTCGAGATGGTATACCTTGCTGTATCCCGGAGTTCCATCGTAGGATGATCAGGATGCGAGACTGCAAGGCTGACTGCCTTGTCTAACTTGACCTGTCATTCATCTCCATTTCTAAGTTGATATTGTTGGTCTGGGCCAGGTATCCTTTGAAAGGGATAGCTCGATGGGTAGAAGTCGGCGAACTGCTCGAAGGGCTCGGTGAGCTCTACAAGGAGTACGCAGTTCCTTTGTTTGAGAGATATATTCCATCTTACCTAAAGAAACCTACGGAGATAGGTTTCCGCTGGAGGCCAACTCTTTCACAGCCTCAGTCCCTAAAAAAAGGTTCAGGTAGATGGGGAAAGAATGCTTGGAAAGCATATTTAGCTGAGTTAGCTGCTCCGTATGACTAGTTTAGGGTCATGACAGTGGAAGTTAGCTCTCCTAATTTGTCTGATTGGTCAACCAATTTTGGATTGATTGACTGCGTGGATGTATTCTTTAGACACAGGGAGCTTTTGTACCTATCCCTAGTGGTCTAAATGAACCCATTCAGAGCAGTTGGGAATGTTGGTGGAAGTTATGGACATTGTGTTCACAAGTGGATCAAGATCATATTAAAGATGTGATACCCAATGACAACTCCATGTTAGTATTGATCCCAGGCCATTTGGCTGAGAAAATGGAGGGAGATGGAAAGCTTCACGTGTTTGGAATCCCCTTAAATAGTGTTTATTGAGACCAGCCCATGGATTGGGCCATGGATACACTTCGGTGGATCCCCATGGATGGGACCTACGATCAGTGTAAGCCATTGGCTCGACTTGTGGGTCTTAATCATTAGTTTAGTTTTGATCTCAAGGCCACAACCGATACCTGTCCAGCTATGCATTTTGGAAAGATGTTAATCGGTGTATTCGGCTCCGCTGTTGCAGCGGCTTGGGTGGGCTCTAGGCTTGCAGCCAATATGTTTATAGCTAAGGCCCATCGCTGAGAAGGTCACTGTATGGTGGCGTTCGAAATGGGACAACCACTTTCTTTCTTTGGTTCCTGGCCATTATTCACTCTAGTACACCACAACACCATGTGGTTGGTTGAGTGCTGAGTTAGTGGATCCAGGATCCCAATTTACTGCCTATGCTATCTCGGGTGACGATATTGTCATAGGAGATGCAGAGGTGGCAGCTATGTACCAGATAGTGGTGGCCATGGCCAAGGTTCATATTCAAAAAGTTCAGACTTATAGATGGCAATAAAAAGCATCCATATGCGCTTTCGGATATGTGCTATGCATAGCGTCACTAGTGCGAGTTGAGTCCATATACAATGGGACCATATAGACAAGTCAAGTGAAGAAAGCAGTATTGTAAGACCCGTATCAAACTAACCCGGTCTTACCACCTTGAATCAGGTTTACCCATCATGGTCGAGCCAAATGGACCAAGGGCGTGAAGGAGATCGTGATCCCAGGTATCAAATCGACCCAAAAACACTTAAATTAAGGGGAGGGTCGCATACCCAGCAAGGGAGGGTTGGACCCCCCAAGACAGAAAGTCAAACCCCATGTTTTACAGAGGGGGTCGGACACTTTAGGATTTAGGGGTCGACGGGTTCATCGACCCCCTCATCGACCCCCAGTTGCCGCAAAAAATTGAAATTAGGAAAGTTTCCTAATTTCGGTTGGACACTTTTCAAATCTCAATGGGACTTATTTTAGGAGTTTTTACTCTATAAATAGGACATCCCTAAGCCTCTTTCACTCCTTTTAGAACCCTAATTGAATTGAGAGAAAGAGAAGAGAAGGAAGAGAGGAAGAAGAGAAGGAAAGGAGAGAAGAAGAAAAAGGAGAAGAGTTGCAGAGAAGGAGTGTTCTTCTCAGGTAAGAATACTAATCCTATGAATTTCGTGAGACTTAGAATAGTTGAAGGAAGATGTAGGAGAAACCCAATCCATCCATCCATGGTTAGGTTTCAATGGAAACCATGGAGGATATCAATTAGACTATATATTGGGTGAAGAGAAGTTCTAATCCATAGAATGTATGTGGAATGGACTATGGAAGAAGCCATAGGAGTTAAACAAGGAAGAATGGATCAAAACATGAGAATATCGACAAAAACCAGAGGTGGTCGCACATAGGGTCGATAAACCCATCGACCCTGATATCGACCCTGTTATAGGGGGTCGCAGTATACTGCTACCCTACCTGCGACCCTATAGATAACAGCAAGTTAGAAAATTGGAAGTAAATTTAATTAAATTCTATCGACTTTGTTAGGTCTTCTAGCAATATAATATCAATATAAAGGTGATTCTTAAAGCTTGAAAGAGGATCTACTAGCAACCTAAGGTGAGGGAACAAGACCTAAACTAACTGGTTAATAATAAACTGTTTTATTTCTTGAGTCCAATGCCATATTGAATCCATGCGTGTATGCTTGTATGTGCATTCAACATGTCATCCAATATTTCTATTAATTGTTCATGCATATTTACTTTATTGTTTATAACATGATGATGGTGATGATGATAGGAATAGGCATGTGAATGTTTGTGTTTGGCTAGTGTATATGGTGCGGGTAGGGATGGTATCAACCGGTACAGCCATGACCATTCTTCATGGGGTGTATATTGTGCCATGGTCTACTCACACTGATGTCGTCGTATCACCATTACCTTAGCAGAACTATTATGTCGTAGAGCATCAGGGGTGGTGGTATCGGTCCTTGTAGTCTCTAACTCTACCGGGGGGCCTTAGCTCTATTTCTATAGATGTTCTGAGGGATGCTGGGGTGAGGCCTTGGATACACTGTTTGACATTAGGATTTGTTAGTTGCGAGCCCAGTTTACCACCCTAGCCATCAGGGGTTTATTTGTTGTTATGAAATTGTGCAGCGATAAACGTAACCTTCGTGTACAATGTTCATTGTGGGTGCTATGGGCGACGGTGAGAAGTTCACCGAGCGTATCCACACTCTCGTGCATAGAGGTGCGGCGGCCTCCTATCCTTTCTATAGCACAGTGCAAACGTAAAACCAGACCAAAGATATGAATTGAATTGCATGCATATATATTGTTGCATTGTTTTGTTTGCTCACTGAGCAATGATGTGTGCTCACCCTTTCGACGTCGAATATTTTTAGTTGATGATGCAAGTACCACTGTTGAAGATTATGTAAATGCTCCAGTGTACGGGAACATGGCGGCGATGGAAGTGGAAGAGGAAGTGGATACACATGACTCCTCTTCCGAGTGCAACTCATGTGTATTCGATTAGATATTTTTCTAGTTTTCTTTATTTGGATTTATTAAGGACATGTATTTGATATTTATTTATGTCTCAGTTGATACAGAATAATTTTCTATTTAGATATTAATATCATAGTAGATTCTCAGTTCATTTTATTATAAGACTTCTGCTATTGTATATTTACTCTGATTATGAATGTGGATGTATGGGGTTTAGATAAAACGGATATAGCCTACTCGAGATCCTGGTTGAACCGTTGGTTTGTTAGCGGTTATCGATGCAATGTGTGCGGGCTCTTACGCTGTGCATCCTTTGGGAGATCCTATTTGCTACGGGGGGTGAGTCTATTGATCTCAGCCTTACCTCGTGACTTCCGCAGCTGATTGAGGGTAAGACACGATTGTCCCCATGGTGTTGGCCGAGCTCTTCTTCGGGCTCTCTGCGTGTGTTGACATGGGTAGACGTACATTACTCGGATGTCCATCTCTACTGCAGGTGCATTTATCTTCTTTTCTTTAGTTCATGGACCCACATCGTCTTTCTGATTTTCTTACAGGTTTGGCTACTAGAGCATATCTGGTTCCAGGTCCCGCGACCTTCATTCAGACCCAGATCACTTATGAGTTCAGTGGTTATGGTGCAGCTCACCCGCCAGTATCCTCTCCCTACAGGTAGCCGGGATGATAACTACTCGGATTTTCTTCACCTAGGCTCTGAGAGACTGATATAGCATTGCTTGTGGCTGCCAGAGGATCATACATCATTCGGGTCAGAGATCATAGATGTGTTATCTTGCTTGGGTTGGATTCTCTTATGCCCTATTTATCCGGTTTGATGCCTTCGTCAGTTCGGATTGCTTCAGGATATTCCAGATGTGGAGGGGTTCGAGATCAGTAGGGATCGGTTTACGATGGGGAGCACTCGAGAGGCACAGATGGCTGCGTTGATGTGGGATGATCAGATAGTAGCTCTTTTCATTCCCTGCAGGGTCCCTACGACGACAGAGGCTTATGACAGATGGTACCGTTTTGGCCTCCCATCGTGACACTGCCAACTGAACCATCCTCATCCTCGGCCGAAGGAACCTTTAGTATTATTACGTATTACGAGCCCAGGGTCTAGATCTCTACCCGAGGACATGTTCCGTTGCCGAAATAGCTCGATTGCTGAGTGAAAGTCAAAAGTTACAGGACCGTGGGGACTTAGCCGAGCAGCAGTAGCAGGATCAGGATGATAAGCTCCAAGAGCTCAGAGAGACCCTTGGCGTTAAAGATGCTGAGATCGAGGGGCTGAGGCAAGAGCGGGCTGTAATGCTTCGAGACAGACGGATCCTGATGGAGAGATTGAGTTAGTTAGATGCAGAGGAGCAAGAACTATGCCATATGATCTATGCCTTGCGATTTGAGTGAGGGTGTCATTTTGAGGGGAGAGCGAGCCTTGTTGCTTCAACAATTGGAGATCATGGAGGAGAGATGGAGACAGGGATTCTTTCTCACCGTTTAGCCCTTAGCCCGAGCGGGTATTCTCAAGCCGTA
Source organism: Protea cynaroides (assembly GCA_028583415.1). NCBI lineage: Eukaryota > Viridiplantae > Streptophyta > Magnoliopsida > Proteales > Proteaceae > Protea > Protea cynaroides. The sequence continues at coordinate 17,023 of JAMYWD010000084.1, read as the reverse complement.
TCCTTACGACACACACCTTAGTGACTCTTTCCTTAACGGCGAAGCATTAGGACAGAAAGTACTTTTTATTGTTAACCTGGAGCATCATTAGCGGTCTCCCCCCTATCCCCCCCGGCATTCTGCCCGTTCGTCTGACTTCTTCCACATGGATAAATAGATCTCTCTTGCATCGGTCCCAGAATTGCTGGAAGATGCAGATTTTGAATCCATCCGTCACGTCAGGGCCTTATTTGGCAGTCGATGACTGCTCTTTTCAGCTCTTGCGAACAACCTAATAGGGGGGCATCAATCAATGTGTCTGTCCTGAGAATCCCTCTTTTACTAAGGGGGACACTCCCGCCACTATACAAGCCAAGACCTATCGTCATCCTAATCAAAGTTATCTGAAACAGTCACTCCCGTCACGAGGAGTAGTTGAGTTTCATAGTCCAAGAATCCCATATCTGGTCGTACAAGTCGAGCGGGCTGAACAGCCTTTCTCTTTCTCTAGCCACCTTCAAATACACCAAATAGTTTCCGTAGGTGGTGTATGGTTAGCTTGAAGCCCGAAAGGGCTAAATAGTCATCCCATCCCGCCCTTTCCCAAACCTTTGAAATCCCATACTAAAGCTATTCTTTTATTTTACTGCAAAGTCGACAAGTTCATAGGTAAGGGCCGGATCCTTTCTTTCTCTTTCCATAGTACAATGTAACCTTTCGTCTTACTATACACCCAATCGAGACAGTACTCATTCCGTTCACGGGTCCGTGTAAGTGAATAGTTTCAAACAAAGTCTGATGAGAGGAATGGGAAAATGGATGTGTCTTTATAGGCCAGGCTAACTCACCAGTTCAGCCCACAGCCAACGTGATGAATAGCCAAAAACCAAAGACGTTGGCCTAACTATCTAACAATGGAATTACGGTGGCTATAAAGGACTTCTAACGGCCGCTAGACCAGAGCTCTTAAGGTCAACCCTTACACAACAGCCGATACGAGATATTGAGTTAAGCTAAAACATAGGACAAGCCGAGCTAATCGATGGCTCCTAGCCTATAGTGAGACTTCCGATTTTGCCATTTCACTACTTTTCCAGTCAAGCCCTGTTCTGCGCTACAATCCACACATACCATACACGGAAACCAGAGTCTCGTTTCGCTGAAACCCCCGCCTCATTACCAGATTTGCTCTCATTGCTCCCGTTGCTGACACCAGGACATCCCCATCCAAGAAAACTAGCCCCTTCTCAAGCATATCACATGCCCGGTCCGTTCGCTTACACTCACTGCTCCGCTCATCCATTCAATCCTTTCTTTTCGACATCGCATTCCCTTATTCCCGCGAGTAAACTACCCCGCTCCTTGCTTGGATAAATGCAACAACCATTCCATTCCGTTCTATTGCCCACGCTTACTTACGCTTAGCTGCTGTGACTCGGGAATCAAGGCAGGCAGCTAAGGGACTACTTGACCATAGTTCCAAACTAGGAGCTAAAACTCAAGGTAGCGAAGCTATAGAACTCAGTTCCCTGGTTACTTGCTCTCCAAACCCCCTGAACAACAGGTCCCACCCGCGCTGCTTGCCTGCTTGTTCTGCCCTCGCTTCCACATCTACTTAGCAAATCTACTTAGCTTCGTTGCCTGCTCTCCGGGGAAAGCTTTCATGTAATAAACAGGTAACGCTCCCCCGGTTTAGGAGAGTTAGGTTATCTATATTATTAGAAAGCTAGCTACCAAAGAACTAGAACATCACTCACTACAGGCAAATAGGAAAAGCCAGCCCACGCTTTAGCTAATGAGGCAGGCAAGCTACCTAGTGTTCCAAAGCTACAAGGGAGCTCGCATCTCGTTCCCTTGTGTTCTTATTCCTTCCCCACCTTTCTCAACTTATTCAACTCCCTAACTTATGATCCGCTTAATACTATCTAATTCCCCCTCTCCCGCGCGATTTGATCTCTCTCCCATTTGTCGAGTCGAGCTATCACCCCGATTGGAATAGATATACACAGCCCCTCTACCCCCTACTGACGTCAGTTTTCTATCTCTTTCTCCAACCTTCGATGATCCTCCTGCAGGCAAATCATCGAAGTCAAGAAGGAGTGATGGGCCTGATCTTCCGATATCGATATCTGATCCATAAGCTAGCTCTTGGTTAAGAAAATCCTGAATATGCAGACCGGGGTGCAGTAAACGAACAACTATTCTCTTTCCTCCCCTCTATAGTTCTCCCCTTACATAAAAGGTGAGTAACAAAGCTTCTACCGTTTGAGGGACGCCGTGCGATCATACAACTACTCCACGTGGGCCTTAATCTGCGCATACGAAGAAATAAGAACATGTTTTCAAAGACCTCTGGAAATGCCCGTTTTGTCTACAACACATATGGGACGAGCTAAGCTATATACCGGCTTGGAGCTTTCTTCACCAGTTCCCATAGCCTCTTCTCTTCCATCTTTTCCTAAAGCATGGTTGGGCTCTTTAACAAGGTCCAATTATGCCTCTTTAGTAGGCTGACAGCGTTCCTTCGTCAGCCTACTAAAGCAGGGTTGGCTTTTAGTCCTTCTTTCCCAAAAGAAGTAGACCTTATGGTACGTACCTTCTTAGCCATTGGTGCGTTAAGGCTGAATGGGTAGTCTAAAAAGACAATTGGCTTCTCCTCAAAGGAAGTCATATGCTCTTTTCTTAAGTGTGGTGTCTTCACCCCCCCCCCCCCCTCCCCCTCCTTTTTCCCTCCCTCCCCCCCTCTTTTTTTTCTTTTTTTTTTATTTATTTAAAAAAAAAAAAAAAAAAAAAAAAAAAAAAAAAAAAAAAAAAAAAAAAAAAAAAAAAAAAAAAAAAAAAAATAAATAAAGAAAAAAAAAAAAAAAAAAAAAAAAAAAAAAAAAAAAACCCAAAAAACCCAACATTCATCCTTCCTCCCCTCCCCTCCTTCTTTTTTAAAATATTAAAAAAAAAAAAAAAAAAAAAAAAAAAATTTATTTTTTTTTTATTTAAAAATTTTTTTTTTTTTTTTTTTTAAAAATTTAATTTTAAAAATTTTTTTCCCTATAAAAAAAAACCCCCCAGCCCTTTTTCACTCTTTCATAACATTAGTAAATCCTAGAGAAAGAGAAGGAAGAGAAGGAAGGGAAGGAGAAGAGGAAAAAGTTAAGGAGAAGAATTTGTTGAGAAGAGATTGGCTCTCTATCACAGGAAAATGTATGAAATGAATCTCTGGAGATGTAAACTCTAAGGAATAAGACTTCTATGAAAGATAGGCAATATCAACCTATTATGATCTATGTGATTTCCTTGACAAAATCCCAAGGAAAATCATAAGGAGTGAATTTGATGATTAAGGTTGATAAGAAATTACTAACGATGGCAATAGGATGACCTTTGAATAAATCCAATTGAAGAACAGAAGAATTGACCCAGGAAGAACTCGAATTGCATGTAGACTGTGACCAGAAATCTTAAGGTCACAGCTACGGTCGACCATAGCATGACCAGTATGACCAGAGTATCTACCATAGGCATTAGGGAAGTTTTTAGAAATCATATGGTCTCAGCTATGGTCGATGTAAGACCTGTATCGAACTAACCGGTCTTACCACTTTGTACTAGGTCTACCTATCATTGTCGAGCCAAGTGGACCAAGTGCATGAAGAAACCACAAGACCAGGTATGAAGTTTAACTCAAAAATAGTCAAATATGAGGGTAGGTTCGCATGCCTAAACAGGTGTGACCGACCCCACCTCAAAAGAGTCCAACCCATGACTTTTTGGTCGTGGGGTCGCATGACTAAAAAATGTAGGGTCGATGGATTCTGCGACCCTACGAAAATAGCAAAACCAAAAATTAGGAAACCTTCCTAATCCGAAGGGGGTCTTTCCTAAACTCATTGGGGCTTATTATGGAGTGCTTTCCTCTATAAATAGGATGTCCCTTAGCCTCTTTCACTCCTTTAGAACCCTAATTGAAAGTGAGAGCAAGAGAAAAGAAGGAAGAGAAGGAAACTTGAAGAAGAAGACTAAGGAAGAAGAAGTTCAGAGAAACCTCTGAATCTCAGCAAATCCAAGGTATGAACCTAAATCCCCACATAAATTGGGAGCCTAAAATAGTTTATGAAGAGCATAGGATTAGGAGAAACCCAAATCATCCATCCATGGATAAATTCTAAAAGATTCCATGGAAGAGATTGTTATGGACGATGAATGGTGTATAAATTATAGTTATGAGCCATAGAACAATCATAGGATGGACCATGATAGTAAGCCAAAGGATTTAAACATAAAGGAATGGACTTTAGAATGAAAGGTCGACTCAGAACATGTGTGGTCGCACGTAGGGTCGAATGATATGCGACCCTACGAGACCATATGATCGACCACATGCCCTTGGGAAGTCCTAGGGAGGGTGTGGTCACACATAGGGTCGAATGGTATCCGACCACACCTGCGACCCTACACCCTGGGGGTCACAAAAATTACTACCCTAGGTGCTACCCTACCCTACGACCCTACCCCTGTCGTCGCAGAAACTACTACACTAGGTGCTACCCCACCTGGGACCCTATAGTTTCAGTTAGTTTAAAAATATTAGAATTAATTCTAATTAAAATCTATTGATTTATTAGGTCCTTTCAGTGGTTTAAAAGTAAATTATAAAGCTTGAACGCGGATCTACTAGCAATCAAAGGTGAGGAAACAAGACCTAAACTAATTGGTTAATAATAAACTATTTTTGTTTATTAAGTCCAACACCATAATGATTCCATGTTTATATGATTGTAATGTGCATATCACATGTCCTCCACTATTCATGTTATTACTGTTCATGCATATTTAATTCTGTTTATTTATAACATGATGATGATGATGCTAGGAATAGGCATGTGAATGTATGTGTGTGGTTAGTGTACTTGATGCGAGTAGAGCATCAGGGGGAGGACGTGACACTGTGGTTCATTCTGGTCACCAGACTCTAGCTCTATCTCTACTCAAGTCTTGTCCACTGACATCATCGTATCGCCATTACCTTAGCAGAACTATTACGTTGTAGGGTATCAGGGGAGGTGGTCTCCGACCATGTAGTCTCTGACTCTGCCAAGGGGCCTTAGCTCTATCTCTATGGACGAATTGAGGGATGCTGGGGTGAGGCCTTGGATACACTGTTTGACATTAGGATTGGTTAGTTGCGAGCCCAGTTTGGAAGCCCTTGCCAGCAGGGGTGTATGACCCGTATCCAACTAACCAGTCTTACCACCTTGTACCATGTTTACCTATCATGGTCCAGCCAAATGGACCAACTGAATGAAGGAAATAGCGAAACCAGGTATTAAACTGACCCGAGTAATTAGGGGGCAGGGTCGCATACCCAAATAAGCAGGGTCAGACCCCCCTCATTAGGGAGTCAGTCCCCTGAAATTCTAACCGAGGGTTAGATAATTTAGACCTGAGGCTCGACGGGATCTCCGACCCCCTCATCGACCCCCTCATTGACGACAGAAACCGTAAATAGGAAAGTTTCCAAATTTCAAGGGGATTCTTTCCTAATCTCAATGGGACTTATTTTGGGAGGTTCTCCTCTATAAATAGGATGTCCCTTAGCCTCTTTCACTCCTTTTGAAACCCTAATTGAAAGTGAGAGAAAGAAAAGAGAAGGAGAAGAGAAGGAAAGTTGGAGAAGAAGACTAAAGAGAAGAATTCAGAGAAACCAATGAATCTCAGCAAACCTAAGGTATGGGTATGTTTTCATTAATAATTTAAGACCTTAGAATAGTTCATGAAGAGGGTATGGTGTAGGAGAAATCCAAATCATCCATACATGGGAGGATTTGAATAAAATCCAAGGAGGGAATCATGGTAGGCAAGTAAGGAAGTAACCTGGAGTTTTAAGCCATAGAATAAGTATAGAATGGACTGTGGAAGTAAGCCATAGGACCCAAACTTGAAAGATTAGACAGTAGGATGAAAAGGTCGACTCAAACCATGGGTGGCCGCACATGGGGACGATTGGGAATCGACCCTACCAGACCACATGATCGACCCCCAGCATTCGGGAAGTCCAGGGATGCAGAGGGCGCACCCAGTGTCGATGGAACATCCGACCCCAGCATCGACCCTACACCCTGGGGTAGCAAAAAATTGCTACCCTACTTGCGACCCGTCCTGCGACCCTCACTTAACAGCAAGCCTAAAATTATCGGAATGACTTCTAATTAAAATCTATCGACTTGTTAGGTTTTCCTATTGATATAAAGGTGATTCTTAAATCTTGAAAGAGGATCTACACTCAAGCAAAGGTGAGGGAACAAGACCTAAACTAATTGGCTAATAATAAACTATTTTTATTTCTTGAGTCCAATGCCATGAGTGATTCTATGTGTGTATGCTTGTAATGTGCATTCAACATGTCATCTAATATTCATGCTATTAATGTTCATGCATAATTAATACTATTTTGTTTATAACATGATGATGATGATGATGATGCTAGGAATAGACATGTAAATGTATGTGTGTGGTTAGTGTGCTTGATGCGAGTGGAGCATCAGGGGGAGGACGTGACATTGTGGTTCAGCTTGGTCACTAGACTCTAGATCTATCTCTACTCAAGTCTTGTCCTCTGACATCTTCGTATCGCCATTACCTTAGCAGAACTATTATGTCGTACGGTATCAGGGGAGGTGATCTCGGACCGTGTAGTCTTCGACTCTTCTGGGGGCCTTATTTCTATCTCTATGGACGTATTAAGGGATGCTGGGGTGACGCCTTGGGTACACTGTTTGACATTATTATTGGTTAGTTATGAGCCCAATTTGTAATCCCTCGCCAGTAGGGGCTTACTTGTTGGTGTGGGTAGAGTATGAGAGGAAGTGTGATGAGGTGTGGTCCTAAGCACTTTAGCTCTATCTCTATTCTATAGTGGGGGCATGTGGGACGACAATAAATGTTAACCTTTGGGCAGCTTCACACACTCGTGTATAGAGGTGAGGCGGCCACCGAATCTTTCTATAGCACATTGCAAACTTATATACCAGACTACAGATATGAATTGAATGCATGCATATGTTTGTTGCATTGTTTTGTTTGCTCACTGAGCCGTGATGTGTGCTCACCCTTTCGACGTCGAATATTTTTAATTGATGATGTAGGTACCACTGTGGAAGATTATATGAAAGTTTTTGTGTGTGGGCACGTGGCTGCAATGGAGGCTGAAGACATAGTGGAGCCGCATGACTCCTCATGTGAGTGTAACTCATGCATTTTTTATTAGATTTTATTTGAACTATTAATGAAATCTAATTGATATTTTATTTACTTATGTCTCGGTGGATACAACATAATTTGATACTTTATTTATGATTATCACAGTTAGATTCTTCAGTTCATTTAATATTAAGACTTCCGCTATTGTGTATTTATTCTGATTATGGTTGTGGATGTGTATGGTTTAGTTTACAAGGACATAGCCTATTAGAGATTCTGGTTGAATCGTTGGTTTATTAGTGGTTCATTACACCGTTCGGAATGGTGTGGAATTGGGGTGTGACTACTTGGTATCAGAGCTCTCAGGCCCTGTCTATTAAACCAGTATACTACCACAAAAGTTTATAAATTGAAATAGGATAAAAATTTAAAAGCTGTAATAATAACAGACCATATGCATCTGTGTTGTTTGAGACAAAAATTGAAAGAGAATAATGCATCTATTAAATGAGAAATAAATTTATATACACTCGAAGGAAGAACAAACGTATATACACAAGTCTAAAGTAGAGTACAGTTCACAACCCAGATAGTTACTCTGAAGTACAAAAAGAAAAATAAAAAGAAAATACATCAAGAAGCTGGAGGTGATGGGGGAGGCGGTGCCTCGCGGTCTCTGTCATAATCCTCAACATAGACTCTAGTCAACCAAGTTATCTGAGTCTGGGTCATCTAAATACTAGCTTTGAGATCAGCCACCCGCTGATCAGTCACGCGTTGAGCATTTAAAAGCTCTCCCACCCTCAGATCCGATATGCGCTGAGCATCTAGAAGCTCTCCCATCTTCAGATCAGACATGCGTTGAGCCTCTCTAATCTCATGCAGTATCCCCCTCATGTCATTAGAAGGTAGGTGTGAAGGACCAGCTGTATGTGAAGGACCAGGTACAAAAGAAAGACTAGCTCCTGTAGCATGTGTAGCTGATGGAGGAGGTATGGAATCCACATCCATGTTTAAACGATCATCATCCCCACCATTACCCCCATGAACCCCTACTCCAGCGGCTGCTACTGCTGCCTCAGCGTCAGCCATCTCCACTCGAGTACACAGACGCACCAGAGCGTTCCTCTCATCGTCACTGACCTGAGCGTCCCGCATGCCCATCTTACAGATGGCCTCCCAATCCAGAGGTGATGAGAAGGATTTCCCCTGAATCCTCTCATCCACCAAGTCAACACCCAGGAGGGTAAGCAGTGTAGTTATCATGCGTCCAAAAGGTAGGTTGCCAACATGACCGGGCAATGTGGCACTGATCATCATTCGCATAATGATATAAGGGAGGTAAATATACAGTACAGTAAGAACTGGGTCAACTAGGAGATCCTCTCGTAGTGCCCACTCTGAGGTATCAGGTTGTGCTGAACGATCTTATAGTACGCCCGAGGCTCTGGATGTAGGTAGATCGCTTTCATCTCCCAATGATCCTCTCTGATGAGCTGACGGTCAATTTCATCCCTCATCTCTAAGGAAAAGAACTGGGACACTCCGGGAGCATAGAACACCAAGGGGCCATTGTATAAAATGCCGAACATGTCCGCTAGCTGCCGATAATCAAAGGAAATCTCGACTCCCTTGACGTAGCTAGTGATCCTTAGCTCTCTACCCCTCTCAGCATCATTGTAATCCCCCACCACTTGGAGATTACAATAAAACTGTCTCACCAAATCTGGACGAGTACAGGCGTCGTAGGCGATCACAGGAAGCCAGCCCATGTCACCAAAAGCCCTCTCCACATCAAACAAGCCAGGCTAGCCAAGTCTACCCGACGACCTCCCATTACCTTCTGACTAGCGTAGCGGGCATACTGTGCCTCAACCTCATTAGAACGGAAGCGGACGGGGTCATGAACCCTGGGTACTTTGGTACGAGCCATACTATCTGCGAAAAATAAAAAAACAAAAAAAAAAACAGATACAGGCTTAGTAAAGATGAAAAACCCAAAAATTTTGACATTATTACGACATAAATTGGTCAAAAGCCTCACTTTTCACCCATACACATGGGCAAGAGGACTTATAAAGATTCTAAACGATCCTATAAGTCTCATGCAGTTGGAAATTTTATCTAAGGAGATTGAATTTGAAGAAATTTCAAGAAATTCAAAAATCTCGACAAATTAGGGCAAAAATGGGAAATTTCAAGTTTCTCGATAACCAACAGATGAAACTCAAATATTTTAGAGGGCTTTCATCCATTGAGTCACCAACAACAAAACCCTCCAATAAAAATCAAATTTTTATGGTTGGAAAAAGTTTAATTTGAAGAAAACGATATAAACGAGCAAGAACCTAGTTAAGAAACCCTAAAAACATGAAACCGTAGAGGACATACCTATAGAAGAGGAGTAGACGTCGAAAAGAGAAGCAAAAATCACCAATGGGATAGAGTTGTCACTGTAGCAACTCAGAGGAACTAGCCGAGTCGGAAAGGAGGAGAAAGAATGAGAAATGGATTCAAATTCGGGATTAAAAACCTGATTTTTAGTCCTAGGGTCAGAGAATTCGACCAAAACATCCGACCCTCCCTCTAACCCCCTCATCGACCCTAGCCTCTCGGTGATCTGACAGAGAACTAGGGGTCAATCCCAGGGTCGGACATCCATCGTCCCCACCATCGACCCTCGGCTCTCAGTAAGTAGCAGTGATTCTCAAGGTTGCGTAACCTAGGGTCGGACATCCATCGACCCCCACCATCGAACATGCGATGGAAAATACAGTATTTTTGATAGAATGATCAAAAAATTTTGAAAATATCATTGATTAGTGGATTTAAATATGAGAATGAAATATATAATGATTGCCTCACGTATTTTATGATTTTCAAGCATTACCACTACCAGAACAGATAATGGCATTCCCGCCAGAGTACTCTTTGATTCAGGAGCTACTCATTCTTTTATATCTGTGTCACACCCCAATTCTACACTATTCAGAATGGTGTGATGAACCGCTAGCAAACCAATGGTTCAACCAAGATCTCGAGAAGGCTATATCCGTTTTATCTAAACCTCATACATCCACATTCATAATCAGAGTAAATACACAATAGCAGAAGTCCTATAGTAAAATGAACTGAGAAATCTAGATGTGATAATCATATTTAGGTAGCAAATTATTCTGTATCAACTAAGACATAAATAAATATCAATTACATGTCTTTACTAAATCCAAATAATTAAAATAAAATCTAATCGAATACGCATGAGTTGCACTCGCAAGAGGAGTCATGCGTATCCACTTCGTCTTCAACTTCCATCACCGCCATGTGCCCGTACACTGGAGCGTTGACATAATCTTCGATGGTAGTACCTGCATCATCAACTAAAAATATTCGACGTCGAGAGGGTGAGCACACATCATGGCTTATTGAGCAAACAAAACAATGCAACAACACATATGCATGCATTCAATTCATATCTTTGGTCTGGTTTAAAATTTGCAATGCACAATAGAAAGGTTCGGTGGTCATAGGTTAACATTTATTGACCCCACCTCTATACACAGGGTGTAGAAGTCCGCCCAAAGGTTAACGTTTATTGTTGTCCCCATCCCCCTACCATGAACATTGTACAACAAAGGTTAACGTTTATTGTTGTACAGTGCCATACCAACACGTAAGCTCCTGCTGGCGAGGGCTTGCAAACTGGGCTCACAACTAACCAATCCTAATGCCAAACAGTGTATCCAAGGCCTCACCCCAGCATCCCTCAGAACGCCCATAGAGATAGAGCTAAGGCCCCCCGGTAGAGTTAGAGACTACAAGGACCGAGACCACCTCCCCTGATACTCTACGACGTAATAGTTCTGCTAAAGTAATGGCGATACGACGATGCTAATGCACAAGACTTGAGTAAGAGATAGAGCTAGAGTGCTAAGGCCCGGCCTATGACACCTCCCCCTGATACTCGCTCGCATCAAGCACACCAACCACACACATACATTCACATGCCTATTCATATCATCATCATCATCATCATGTTATAAACAATAAAGTAAATATGCATGAACAATAAATAGAAATATTGGATGACATGTTGAATGCACATTACAAGCATATTCGCATAGAATCAAGCATAGCATTGGGCTCAAGAAATAAAAATAATTTGTTATTAACCAATTAGTTTAGATCTTGTTTCCTCACCTTTACTTGATCGCAAGTCCTCTTTCAAGCTTTAAGAATCAACAATATATCGATATTATATCTCTAGAAAACCTAACCAAGTCGATAGAATTTAATTAGAATTAATTTAGATTTTAAAAAGCATGCTACTAACTGGGGGTCGATGCTAGGGTCGGAGTCTTGATCGACCCTGGGTGCAACCACCCCTATTCTAGACTTCCCGAACACTGGGGGTCGATGCTCAGGGTCTGGTAGGGTCGATTGGCCATCGACCCCCCATGCGACCCCCTGTGGGTTTTATCAATTTTTCTTCCTTCAGTCCATTCTTCATGTTTGGGGTCCTATGGCTTGCTCCTACAGTCCATTCCACACATGTTCTATGGCCTAGAACCGTGGTTTATTCACCTATATGGCTTTCATGATTTCTCCCATGGTTTTTCATGAAAACCTAACCATGGGTGGATGATTTGGGTTCCTCCTAACTAATCCCCTCTTCATTATCTACTCTAAGGTCTTAAGAAATTCATGGAGATAGTATCCATACCTGAGAAGTATGCTTCTTCCTCTGAATCCCTTCTCCTTGGTCTACTTCTCCACTTTCCTTCTCTTCTCCTTCTCTTCCTTCTCTTCTCTTTCTCTCAATCCAATTAGGATTGTAAAAGGAGTGAAAGAGGCTTAGGGACGTCCTATTTATAGAGTAGAAACTCCTAAAATAAGTCCCATTGAGATTAGGAAAGAATTCCATTGAAATTAGGAAGGTTTCCTAATTTTTGGTTCGAGCTGTTTTTACCGACAACCGGGGGTTGATGGGGGGGTCGGAGATCCCGTCGACCCCTGGTCCTTAAAATGTCCGACCCCCTTGTAAAACTGGGGGGGTCCGACCCTCCCTTGCTGGGTATGCGACCCTCCCCTTATTTTGAGTGTTTTTAGGTCAGTTTAATACCTGGGATCAAGATCTCCTTCACGCACGTAATCCATTTGGTTCGACCATGATGGGTAGACCTGGTTCAAGGTGGTAAGACCGTGTTAGTTTGATACGGGTCTTACAACTCCCCCCTACTTATAAAAATTTCATCCCCGAAATTGTTCATTTTCTGAGTCGAATAAATGAGGGTATTGCTTTTGCATAGCATTCTCTTCTTCCCATGTAATTTCATCCACGTCTCTACTTCTCCAAGTGACCTTAACATAATAGATATCTCGGTTGCGGAGTCGTTGAACCTTTCGACTGGTGATTTCAGTTGGTGTTACTTCAAATGTCAAATCATCAGTCAAATCAGGCAAATCTACTGTCAGAACGTGGGTTGGATCTTTGACATACTTCTTTATAAGGAAATATGAAATACGTCATGCACACTTGACATAGATGGTGGTAGTGCTAACTGGTAAGCCACTTTCCCATGCTTAGCTAGAATCTCATATGGCCCGACATATCTTGGACTTAGTTTCCCTTTCTGTCCGAACCGTTTCAATCCTCGCATAGGTGATACTTTTAAGAATACTTTATCACCCACGATGAACTCAAGATCTCTGCGTCGAGTATCTGCATATTGCTTCTGACGATTCTGAGCTGTTCTCACTCTTTCCTTGATAATATCGACCACTCGACAAGTCTCCTCAACAAATTCTGGTCCAACGAGACTACGTTCCCCAACTTCATTCCAAAATAAAGGAGTTCGACACTTTCTGCCATACAGTGCTTCATAGGGTGACATCTGTATAGTGGCCTGATAGCTATTGTTATAAGCGAACTCGATCAGTGGTAACTTTTCATCCCATGTTCCTTTAAAATCAATTACAATGCTCGTAGCATATCTTCTAGAATCTGAATTGTACGCTCTGACTGTCCATCTGTCTGTGGATGGAATGCAGTACTAAACTTCAATGTTGTACCCATAGCCTTTTGCAATCCTTCTCAAAACTTGGAAGTAAATCGTGGATCTCTATCGGACACAATGCTCTCTGGTTCACCGTGTAATCGAACAATATTATCCACATACAGCTTTGCTAACCTCTCTAATGTATACTGAGGTCGTATCGGTATAAAGCGTGATGTTTTAGTCAGGCGGTCTGCAATCACCCAAACTGCGTCAACTACTCGAGGAGTCAATGGTAACCCTGTGACGAAGTCCCTAGTGATGCAGTCCCATTTCCATGCTAGTTCCAGTAACGGCTGTAATAGTCCTGTGGGTCTTTGTCATTCAGCCTTTACTTGCTAACAATTTAGGCATTGAGACACGAACTTATCTACGTCTGCTTTCATTCCTCTCTACCAATATAATTTCTGTAGATCATGATACATTTTTGTACTTCCCGGGTATCGAATAGATGGTGGTATAGGCTTCTTTCATCAGTCGTTGTCTAATGTCCACATTTTCTGTTTCGGGTACACATATTCTTCCTTTGTACTTCAATACCCTCTCTTCGTCCAAGGTGAACTCAGGGTTAGTTCTACCTTTTTCGATGTCTTCTTGTACCGTTCTCAGGTAAGGGTCTGATTTGATAGCTGTCTTCACTTCATCAATTATATCCGGTATAATCTTCAATGCAGCGAACATATTGGAAAACCAATGAATGAACCCTTGGTTGGCTGATCCATCCTTTGTATCTATCACATACTACTCATTGCCGTGATTGAATACCGTTCCAGTAGTACACATTGTTGTAGTTGTGGTAACCTCTCCTTGAGATTTTATCATTGCCTTTCTGCTCAACGCATCCGCTACTACATTAGCTTTCCCTGGATGATACTGGATATCACAATCATAGTCTTTCAATAGTTCCTACCATCTTCTTTGTCTCATATTCAACTCCTTTTGATTAAATAGATAAGTAAGACTTTTGTGGTCCGATTTAATCTGGAACTTCTCTCCGTATAGGTAATGTCTCCATATCTTGACAGCATGTACTACTACCGCTAACTCCAAATCATGAGTGGGATAATTTTTCTCATGTGTCTTTAACTGTCTTGAGGCATAAGCAATTACTTGTTCTCCTTACATAAGCATACATCCTAATCCCAGTCCTGACGCATCGGTGTACAAGATAAATGACTGTCCTGGAACCAGAATAGTCAAAATCGAAGCGGATATCAATCTGATATTCAAGGTTTGGAAGCTCTTCTCGTATTTATCCGTCCACACAAATGTTTCACCTTTCTTAGTCAGACTGGTGAGAGGTACGACAATTCGGGAATAGTCTTCAATAAATCGCCGATAATAACCAGCTAGACCCAGAAAACTTCTAATTTCTGCAACGCTCTTTGGTGCATCCCACTTTACAATAGCCTCGATCTTGCTGGGATCCACTTTGATTCCTTCAGCGGATACTACAAGGCCTAGGAAGCCGACTTCACTTAGCCAAAACTCACACTTGGAAAATTTGGCATACAACTTCTCTTTCCTTAAACGCTGTAGAGTGGCGTTTAGATTCCTAATATGGGTTTCCTTGTCCTTGGAATATACCAATATATCATCAATAAATACAATAACCGACGTATCCAACATATCGTGGAAAACCCGGTTCATAAGTTCCATGAAAGTTGCTGGTGCGTTTGTTAATCCAAATGACATGACCAAGAATTCATAATGTCCATATCTGATCCTGAAAGCTGTCTTAGGAATATCACCATCTTTAATCTTCAACTGATGATAGCCTGACCGAAGATCGATCTTAGAAAATACTTTTTCTCCATGCAACTGATCGAACAAGTCATCGATTCGAGGTAGTGGATATCGATTCTTGATTGTCAGTTTGTTCAACTCCCGATAGTCGATACATAATCGAACACTACCGTCCTTCTTCTTTACGAACAATACTAGCGCTCCCCATGGTGATATACTGGGTCGAATATAACCCTTGTCCAGTAGTTCTTGTAGTTGTACTTTCAATTCCTTTAGTTCAGTAGGAGCCATTCGATAAGGTGCTTTTGATAGTGATGCAGCTCCAGGTATAAGATCTATCACAAACTCTGTGGCTCGGTCGGGTGGTAATTCTGGTAGTTCCTCAGGAAATACGTCGGGGTAGTCCCGTATGACATCAATATCTTCCATCCGTGGTGCTTCTTTGGTGAGGTCGACCACTGACACTAAATACCCGACTGCTCCTTTCTCAAGGCGCTTCTTAGCCTTTAGTGCTGAGAGTATGAGCTTGCGTTTGTGGGAAGTTTGGTTCGCGCAAAACTATATTCTGCTCCTTCTTTGTCTTTAAATGTTAGCTTCTTTTGGGTGCATAATAAGTTCGTAGAATGCCGAGCTAACCAGTCCATTCCCAAGATGACGTCAAAGTCTACCATCCCAAGTTGGATCAAGGTTGCATCTAAGGTTTTCTCTCCAATGAGAACTGGACATGGCCCATAACCTTTTTCTAACTCCACTTCTAACCCCATCGGTGACCATACAAGTAGTTTGTAGTTTAATGTTTTGATGGGTAAATTCAGTTTCTTTCCAAATGACACAGATATAAAAGAATGAGTAGCTCCTGAGTCAAAGAGTACTCTAGAGGGTATGTCATTTATAGGTACGATACCTGTGATTTATTTTAACTTAGTCTACATGTTCACACAATATAATACAACTTAAAAGGTTTCAGTCATACCTGTGACCACATCGGGTGATGCGACAACATCCTCAGATGTAACAGCATAAACTCGTCCTTGATGTAGCTGCTTCTTGGGCTTAGGACACTCCCTTGCCATATGCCCCGCTTGATTGCAGTTATGACATTTTAGACCTTCAGTATTTGGCTTTGGCTGCTGTTGAGCTACTGGGGTAGTCTTGGGTGCAACAGTCAAGCCTTGAGCATGGAAGGGTTTGAATGTCTTGTTATTCCCTCCGTTATAAGCATTTTCAGCTGGCCTTCTTATACCTCTGTTTTGCATGAAATAACTCTCCTTCTGGCTCGATTCTATAACTCGAGCAATTTGCACAGCTTCATTATATATTTTCTTCTCCAAATCTAGAACATGCTCTCTGATACTTCCTCTAAGTCCCGTGACAAACCTACGGGTCTTAGTGTCTTCTTCTTGCATGTTGAGTGGTGCAAAGAAAAACAGCTCCTCATAATGCTGTTGATATGCATCCACGGACATCTGTCCCTGATATAAACTCAGGAACTCCTTCTCCATAGAATCTTTGAAGCTTTGGGGAAAGTACTTCTCAAAGAAAGCTTATTTATATATAGCCCAGCGTGCTTGGTTAATAGGTAGGCCCTAGTAGATTTACACCAATGTTGTGCATCACCTTTTAGCATGAAGGTGGCACATAATACCTTCTCTTCTTCTGTAATAGTCATCATTAGAAAATTCCTCTCCATCTCGTCGATCCAATGTGTGGGCCATAACGGATCGGACGGTTTACCGTTAAACTCCTTGGGCTTCTTCTTTAATAATCGCTCGACTAGTCGGGAGTGGTCCATTTGATTTTGAGGGTATGCCCCAAACATAGGTTGTGGATACTGGTAATTAACCTGAACTGCTTCAGGACCTGGTACTAGAATCTATGCAGCTGGTGGTTGAGGTGTTTGAGGTGTTGGCTGGTTACCCACCGGTGCTGCACTTGTTTGTCCAGTCGGCATTGGTGTAGCATGTGCTGTCTGAAACATCATTCCCATTGCTGCTTGCATTTGAGCCTGTGCTTGTTCCATTTGTTGCAGCTGTTGCGCTAGGTTCATA